>CAUYPK010150543.1:0-108139 GCA_963574355.1 Loris lydekkerianus | reverse complement strand
TTTCCTGCTTAGGAGCTGGAGCCCCAGGACAACTTTCATTGCTCCGTTAGTAAAAAAACAACTACCACCAACAAAATCCTCTCCTGTATTTAAAATCCAGGATATCTTGTTTGGCACAACTGTGAATGGAATAGAGTCCTTAACTGTTTTTTCAGCTCGACTAAAGGCTACCGATTTATGAATGTTGATTTTGTAACCTGAGACACTGCTATATTTCTTGATCACTTCTGAGAGTTTTGTAGTAGAATCCCTGGTGTTTTCCAGATATACAATCATATCATCTGTGAAGAATGAAAGTTTGATCTCTTCTGACCCTATATGGATACCTTGATTGCCTTTTCTTCCCTAATTGTGGTGGCTAAAACTTCCATTACAATGTTAAAAAGCAGGGGAGACAATAAGAAACCTTGTCTGGTTCCTGATCTGATTGGAAATGATTTCAATTTAACTTCAATTTAATATTCTTCTTAATAAAGTATCTCAAGAATGGAAGAAAAAGTATCCAATGTACTCAGCCCTACTATGAAACTTTCATATGAAAGCTATAACCCAGTTATAACCTAAGAATAGGTAGGTTAGGACATGAACTAAAATGATGGCTGTGAATATAAAAAGGGGAAAGGACAAATTTTCAAGATTTTTAAAAGGTGGAAATGAAAATTTAGTGACCATCGGAGACAGGGCACTGTGGAAAAAGACATTCAAAATGACTCCAAATTTGGGGGCTTGGGTGACCACAAAGATGTTAATGCTATTTTACCAATATGGGAAATGAGTCTATCAAATAGCAAATAAGGAAAATGAAGAGCTCCATCAGGTCAAAAAGTGAATTTAAGAATAGATGATATGGTGAGAGAGGTGGAAATGTAGAAACTTGCCTGAGAGTAAACTATTAGTACTTGAGGCTTTAAGTAGAAGTTTTTCTGAACAATGAAATGAATCTAAATGTGTTATGTAAGATAAAAAGAAAAATTAAATGCAGCCAGATGAATGATTCAAATTTTTTAAAAAATCACATGCCCAGTTGTTCTGAACATATGTTCAAGATGGTTGGCAGTTTGACTTGAAGCTTTCGAGAGGATAAAGTGAAGGTAGAAACAGAACCAGTTAAAATGTTCGCAGTGTCTTTAAGATTCAAATCAAAGAATTGTTTGTCAGAAGCCTAGCTTTCTGATAGTCCAGACATAAAAATAAAATTTCTCTCCTGTGTTCTCAAAAGAGGATAGTGACTGATTTCATGAATGGGGTATGTTTCCCTCTGATGGTCACACCAAGTACTTGTTGCTACCTAGACTCATAGGACAAACACAACATGTCTTTGTGGAATTTTGATTTTATTTGAAAATTTGGATGAGAATAAGAATCATGTGATAAAGTTAATGCTGATATGTATATAGTAGAAGAGAAAGATTGATGAGTTTTCAAAACAAAATATGAGTCTACAATTAGTTGCTATACTTACATTTTGAAACTGAGAAATATCAGTATATTCTTCTCTATATTTTCAAGGTTATAGATACTTAAGTGAATGCTTTCCAAAATTTTCCATTAATTTACAGACTGGATAGATAAGATCCTAACAATTACCACTATTACAAATTACATACAAATTTTTGGTCTCTCAGTGGAGGCTGGCGCAGACTGTACTCAGCTCTCCATTGTTCTGACTTGGTCCAACAACAAATTTTATTGTGGGTTGCAATGCATACATTTCACATAGTTCTTTAAGGGTGTTATTTATTTTAATGGCACTTTAAATGAGTATCGGACAGTAGACAGTTTAAGGTTATATCATTTGACAAGTATCTAGAGTGTAATTATTTTATATTGCCAGTTAAGAGTTGATTTATATGCATTGACAACATTTTAGGTAGGAATTTACATTAACAGAAGCTAACATGTAAAGAATATGTGCTTGAAATGACTCTTCAAGATGAGCTGAGGCATAACAGAAAGCTCACCTGAGTGTAAAGGATTCCATGAGCAGAAACAAGATACCCTTAAAAAACAAATTTGCATTCTTATAAACAAATGGTAAACAAGCTTCCAAAGAATATATCGAGATCATGGCCATGATAATTACAAAATGAAAATAATTTAAGTTGGGCTGCTAAATACCCTATAGACATGGGGAGGGGGAGGATTTGCAAAATTTCTCCTAAAATTTCTTTAAATTTAAATAATTAAACTTCCTCCTGGTCTTTGAATGTAAACTGATTGCATAATTATGTCCATAAATATTAAGCTCGCAAGATAGCTTGCTGAATATGATATTTATAAAGCCTGGCTTTGCCTTGCCATTATTTGAGAAGATTTTCTAAATTATAGAGTCTTTATATATCTACTAACTGAAAATCTCCCAGGAGAAGGTATGCCTAAAATGCTTTCTAAGTAATTCCTGTGCATCCAGATTTAGGGATGCTGCAGTCCTGTTCACATAAACTAGATGAAGTCTAGATGCTCATTACTAAACATGATTACCCTCTTCTTGCAATAGTTGACAATTAGCCATTCTATCTGACATTAATTAGACACCACTGCTCAAATCCCCTCTAATTTGTAACAATAAATTAATGTTCCCAGAACACATGAAGGTGATCGTTTTCCGGCTCTTTCTAGTTGGAGAGCCAGTGGGTGCCTGTGCCAAGCTCTCTCAAAAGCAGCATTCAATTCTTAAAGAACTAGTTGAAGAGGAGGGAAGTCAGTACATACCGTTGTTGTATCTGCTGGAAATTATCATCTGACTCACCAGGAGACTGTATCTAAGCCCATGTTACATCAAAAGCTGCTGGCCCACACTGAACTCATTTGATTAGACCTATAATTGATTCATAGACTTGGAGTCAAAAGCCATGAAAGGATCAATAAAATACAAATGCACTCCTATTTTGTTCCTGACAAATTTATCTCAGAGATGATAAAAACAATAACAGTGACTAAATCATCGCTTGCCCATCTAATAACATATTGGCTAAATAAAATCACCTTAGGGATTATCAGGAATGAATATTTTCTGAGATTAAAAAAATCTAAAATTTGCAGACAGTGAAGGGTAGCCACTGTTTTTGTTTGCTTTCTGACAACACTCTCCATAGGGAGGAAGGCCATGACAGAGCCAACAGTGTTTAATACATTGTCATCAAATTCAATATCCTTACAAAACAAAATATGAATGTTGCAGCTGTTAAGCTGTAGAAGTAAAGGTACAGGTACAGAAGGCATTGTGGAGGAGTGGAGAAGTGCAGGGAACACACTGGCTCTAAGAATCCCATCAGGTAGTTGAGTGGAGGGCACTCAATAGATGTTCCTTAAAGTCTGTTACAAGAAATAGAGTTTTATAATAACATTACAAAAGTAGACAAAGGAGAAAGTAGCATCTATAAAAATGGACAGAACTTCCTCTTTTTTTCTACTTTTAATTTTAGTTGACACATAATAATTGTATATATTTATGGAATACAAGTGATACTTTGATACATGAAAACAATGTATAATGATCAAATCAGGGTAATTAGCATATTCATTATAATTTATTTGTTATGAACAATCCAAATCCTCTTTTCTAGCTATTTAAAAACCTACAGTAAACTATCAGTAACCATATTTATCCTACAGTGCTTCGAAACACGAGGATTGACTCCTCCCATCTAACCAGAGCTTTGTATGTTAACCACCCCCTCCCACGCCTCCCTCCTTCTTTCCCTTCCCAGCCTCTAATAATCACAATTCTACTCTCCGTGTCTATGAACTCAAAAGTGAAGGGGATTTGACTGCCATGAATCTTCAGTTTTCATAATGCTAAGTCCCTTGGTAAATACATGTTAAATAGATTAATAAAATTATAAATATAATAGTTGAAGGCTCGGTAATAACTGGTATAAAAGTTAACAATAGGAATTTTTGTGTCTCTTTTGTTTTGTTTTTCTGGGAGGCAGAGCAAGTGGCAATGTGGGTTGATGGACTGAGGGGGAGGTGAGGAGAGGGCTGGTAGACAGCTGATCATTATAATCTCTCCTGCACTGGTTGATCTTTCTAACCAGGCGCAGGCACTACTTTGAAAAGAAAAAAAAAAAAAAAAAGAAGGACAAATAGAAGAGGCCTGAGTTCTATAAAATTTGTAGTCAGTCTTGCTTTATTAAAGCTGGCAAAATGAAGCATGATAAACATCCATTCAAAATCAGGTGTCAGCCATGTCTCTCCCCAAATTCAGGAAACTGAGTCTTAAATCTTCCACTCAATCTGAAACTTCAATATTAGATTTGTTACTTGTTTTTTGAAAATATAATGTTCATCATATTTTAGTTTGATGAGTTCAAGTATGGCCTCTTTGGACTTCATTCTCCATGTTTTTTGCGTAATCACTATGATTTTTCTCTGATCATCGAAATTCTTTCTTCAAGTAACAGAAGGAGTAAACCTGTGATTTTGTGATGATTCTCTCATTTAAGCAGAGTCATCCAGATTCCAGACAAAAGCAAAAAAGATTGCTCCCACTGTGGAGAAAATTCTTTAATTTGCCAAGTTTCTTCTTCCCTGGAATCTCTGAGGATGACCCTCCCTGTGATTCTGTAGTACATTATTTTGGATGCTTTCTCAGTATCTCTTGGAATTCCTTTTAATGAGGTTTCCTGAAGAGCTGTTATAATGTCATACTTAGTAGATTTTGTAAAATGCATACTATTTCATTGTATTTCTGTAAATGTGTTCATTTTCCCTGTATCCAGACTGAACCTATGAATCCTCTTAAAGCTTCTACCAGGGGTGTCCAGTCTGAGACCAATAGGTGATATGCAGATTATTTGAGGACTGTTTTCTTAACCTATGGTGTCGGATGTCATAAAAAGCATGCATGAAATTTTTTTTGTGTTCATCAGCTTTTATTAGTGTTTGTGTACTTAATGTGTGACCCAAGACAACTCTTAACAGCAGTGAGAAGGAAGGTTGGACACCCCTAGGTAATCTAAACCATGGTAAGATAATTATAGTTAACAATGATATGTTTTATAGTTTCAAATAGCTTAGAAAGAGGATATTGAATGTACCCAACACAAATAAATGATAAAAAATTGAGATGCTGAATATGTTAATTACCCTAATCCAACCTCTATATATGTATTGAAACATCACTGTATATCCCATAAATATGTATTATTACATGTCAATTAAAAAATTCGATGAAGAAAAGCTTGAATGTATCTTAGAACCTTAGAAACCAGTGACTATGCATAAGTTTATTGTACCTACTAACTCCGCTCTCTCATCTCTAATTCATTTTACACTTCAGTGGCAATAGAAAAGGAGAGTATGGGAAAATCATTATTATTAAAACTTAGGGGGAAAATAAGAAAGAAAGAACGTTGTGATGAAAGATACTACATACTTTTTAAATTAATTTAAAACATTCACATGTAAAACGCTGCAGAAATATTTTTATTCCTTACTTGAATCTTCAACCCCCTTTCCCTCTATATTTGGCCAATGCAATTGTCATTTCCTGTACTTTGAGCATTATTGAAACTTTTTATTGTGAATATAATGTCTGTCATTCCACTTGGTTTAACACTACAAGACTGAGTTATAATAACAAATACAGTAGGTAATTATATGTAGAAGAGTGTTTCTCAGAGATTAGAATAGGAAGAAATGAGATTCACCTTTGGCCTTTAAGGGTATGTATTCTGCTAATACAAAAACATCCTGGGTCTCGGTTTCTTTTTTTTAATTTTTTTATTTCAAATCAATAGGAAGGCACCTCAGTTTCTTTCAGAATTATGGGAATGGCTACTATCTACTTATTTACTTAACAGTTTCTTAGAGCAATTTTAGGTTTATGATACAGTTGAGAAGGAGGTGCAGAGGTTTTCCATATGCCCCCTACCCCTACACAAGTGTAGTTTCCTTATTATTAACATCCCCCAACATTAATTAACATATTAAAGGTATGTTTATTACGACTGATGGAGCCTCCACTGACACATCATAATCACACAAAGTCTGCTGTTCACCTTATGGCTCACTGTGGTGCTGTACATTCTATGGGTTTGGACAAATACATAATGATGTGTACCCATCATTATAGTATCCATATTTTCACTGCCCTAAAAATACTCTGTGTACTGCCTGTTCATCCTTCCTTCCCATAAATGCTGAGCATCACTGATATTTTTACTATCACCACAGTTTTACCTTTTCTAGAACATCATCCACTTGAAATCATACTGTATGTAGGCTTTCATTCTGGCTTCTTTCACACAGTAATATGCCTTTAATTTCCTCCTTGTTTTGTCATGGCTGAATAGCTCATTTCTTTTTTGCACCAAATGATTTTCTGCTTCCTGCATGTATCACAGTTTATTCATCCACCTACTGAAGGACATCTTGGTTGCTTCCAAGTTTGGGCAATTATGAGTAAAACTACTCTGTGTTCATGTTTCTTTGTGGACATAATTTAAACATATTTGGGGGAGTATCAAAGAGTGTGATTGCTGGGTTGTATGATGAGTGTATTTAGTTTTGTAAGAAACCCCCAAACTATCTCCCTAAATGACTGAACTGGTCTGCGTTCCCACCAGCAGTGAATGAGAGCATTCCTGGGGCCCCACATCCTCACCAGCATTTGGTGTTGTCAGTGTGCTGGATTCTGGCCATTCAAACAGTGTGTAGTGGTATCTCATTCTTGTTTTATTGGCATTTCTCCAATGACAAATGACATGGAGCATCTTTTCATATGCTATTGTCACCTGTATATCTTATTTGGTGGTGTTTATTAAGATTTTTGCTCCATTTTTACTTTTCTTAAGTTTTAAGATTTCTTGGTGTGTTTCGGATAACACTTCTAGTTCATTGCTAATCTTTTCATTCTCTTGATATTATCTTTCACAGAGCAAAAGTATTTAATTTTAATGAAGTCTTGTTTATTATTTCTTTCATGAATCATGACTTTGCTGTTGCGTTTTAACAAGTCATCACTATTCCCAGGGTTATCAATCTATCCACTTAACATTATCTTCTAGGAGTTTTCATAGTTTTGTGTTTTACATTTAGGTTTGTGTTCTATTTTTAGTTAATTTTTGGGAATGGTGTAACTCTGTGTCTAGGTTTATTTACCTATTTTTACTTCTTGTCCCAGCACTATTTGTTAAATAGATGTCTTTGCTTCATTGTATTTCCTTTGCTACTTTGTCAAAGATCAATTGACTTCATGTGGTTCTACTTCTGGGCTCTCTATTCTGTCCTATTGATTTATTTGTCATTTTTTTTTTTTTTTTTTTTTTTTTTTTACCAACACCAAACTGTCTTGATTCTTATAGCTTTATTGTAAGTCTTAAAGTCAATTATTCCTCCAACTTTGTTTTTCCCCTTTGATACTATCTTGACTATTCCATACCTTTTGTCTTTCTGTATAAAGTTTAGAAGAATTTATTTTTGTCCATAAAATAGCTTTCTGGGGACACATTTTATTTTTAAGTTTATTTCTAAGCTAAACTTTTAGCTTTCAATGCACTCATATTTTCTCTATATAAAAGTTCTTCTTTGAATTGAAAAAAAAAAAAAGGACGGCTTTTGGAAGCCTGCTATCAGCCAATGCTTTACAAGCAAGCCTCAGACCATTCATTTGCCTGGGGCAGATGATTTAAAGCCCATTAAAAGGTGCAGTGCAGGACAAGTGCAGGTGCAGGGACGGTCCTCCACGCATCCCTACTCTGTAAATTCCCTGAGAACCAAACTTTCTCTCTGCAGACATAAATGGTAGGGTTAAGTATATTTTAGATTGTCAAGCTGGTGAAACTGTAGTTGTGGTAATTAAGAAAACCACTTAAAAGGTAGAGCCAGAGGTCAGGGTTTTGTGTAGAAAAAAGATAGTTGATACTATGCGGAAACAGTCAGAAAAGGGGATTTTTCTCTCTGTCACAAGCAAGGCAAAGTCATTGTGTTCTGCTGTCCCGAGTCTCCGTAGCCATAAGATTCTATTGCTTTTTCAGTAGGGAAGTATATCACCCTGGGTCAATTTTATTAATTTAGTATATGACAGCAAAGGCCATAGAAAACATTTCCTCAATCTTTTTTTTTTTTTTTTTTTTTTATGACTGGTCAAATCTACAAACCTGTGTTTTGAATCTCACATAAAACATTTTCATCCTCAAATTTTTCCTGTCTTGGTTATTTGGAAATTACAGTGAGGAGGTCTCGTGAGACATCAGTTTGCCTGTCCAGAGGAACTAATTTCATGCATGAAGTGGCTGTGCGAAATCCCAGCAGGCCAGGTCATCTCTGACAGCGCAGTGCTGAGTCCTGGAGCAATGGAGGGGGACAAGGAACTCACTAAAGCTTTCTGTTTGGGGATTGTTGCTTTTTAAATAGAAACTGGAAGTGAAGATTCTGAGCCCACCAGCGTCACTCATCCTTAAGCTTTCCTCTTGTTGGTGGGATATTTTATGGGGAAATGAGTAGGCGTCAGAGTGAATTTGGGTTTCCATACTTGTGTTTTTCACACCTATATGGTAAAAATGTCGTTGATGTCTCCTTGGATAGAAACAAAATTGACAGAGACAGATGGAAACTTCGCCTTCTCTCTCTGAGGAGGCGAATTAATACAATTAAAGTAAGGGTTGTGCTTACACTGACTTGATAAATAGGTTAGCCTTGATGATAAGCACAAGTATATTTAAAATACAGATAAATATTTATGAGTTTAATATTAAAGGGGAAAAACCACCTTGGTGGATAAAAGTTAGAAGAAAAATGTTCCTCACTATATTTTTAAGTTAATAGTGAGATTTTCATTTGAGAACACAGCTGTAGCTTAACCGAATAAAGGACAAACACATAACATTTACTAAAACCAAAATACAAAATAGAAGGCCCTAATAACATGATGACAATTTAAATCAATAATTTGGAATTACCTAAAGTATTTTCTAAAATTCTGTTTTTAACTTAGCAAATATGGTTTACTGATCAAGAAAATAAAGCCCAATTTATTAATTTAAAAGCAAAATGGAAGGATGTTTGGAGAATACTTAGAGACCTAAAAATAGACCTGCCTTTCGATCCTATAATTCCTCTTCTAGGTTTATACCCAGAAGACCAAAAGTCACAATATAACAAAGATATCTGTGCCAGAATGTTTATTGCAGGCCAATACAATCCTATTTTTAACAATCAGTGCATTTTTTAAAAAGATATGTTAAATATTTTTTCTGCCTTTCATTTAGTTTTTAGATTGTGGTTTATTATGTCAAAGAAACTTTGGTTAGAATTGGTTTTTAAGGAAATAATAAACTGTCTTTTTCTGCCTAGTAATCCAAATTTTCAAAGTACTTTCACACATACTATCTGATTTTTCAACACAATATCCTTTCCTGAGCCAAAAGTAAGAAGATCTAACACCACAATGCTATAAAAATGAGAAACTTCCAATTCTGATTTTCACATTCTCTCCACTAATCTCTCCAAGTGGCAGTAGTTTACTGCATGTCCTAACATCAGGGTCCTCATCGTAAATCCACTCTGGTTATGTAACTTTGGGCAAGTTTTTAACCTGAGCAAGCCATGTTTTTAACATCTTTATGACAGGCATATTGGTATCTTCCCCCAATGGAGTGCCATGAAGAGAAAATTAAATAATGTACCCAAAGCTCTTCACCTCAAGCTTAGCCTTTGGTGTGCACTCAGTAATCATCCGATATTTTACTGCCACATTTAAAATGTATAGATGGTAGTATTTATTTTGTAAATGCTTGGTAAAAGAGGAGAGGAATGCAATAATAAGTACATTCATCAGCTGTCTAGCTATGATTATGGTGTTTTTGTTTTTGGTGATATTGTTTAGCAAGCATGTGATTTTAAAATGACTTTAAGATATGATAAGTTTGCTACAGCTAAAAATTAAGAGATACTATTAAATAAAATTTCATTTCAAGTTTCACAAAGCTTATTTTCTTTGATAAGTTTTTCAGCATTCCATTGATACTAGAACAAATCATTTGAATGACAAAATTCTTCCATTTCAATGAGAACTTTAAAAAAGTTGAAGGATATTATAGTGTATTGAGAGGGGTGCTATCACTGGAACCCCTAAAGCCTATGCAATCCATCACACACATGATCACATACACACACACACACACACACACACACACACACTGAAAGCACAGAAGATCAGAAAGTTGCACGGGAAGATAGGATTCTTACCTCAAACTCAATTACTTCATCAGTGAAATACAGGAAATATCACCTGCCTTAAGAGTTTTGCATCTGCCTTATGTCTAGCATAATACATACCCCTGTATTCCCCCTCCCTGGCCTTTTTGAAGACTCTAGCCCCATACCTGCCTGCCCAAACAAGCACAAGCAACGGATACAAGACTACCTAGCACATTCTTGACCAGAGATCAAGTTACTACAAACTTGTAACCATTTCCCAGAAGATATATTTTCTTATGGGTACATAAAGAACATGGTAGGGAAATGAGACGAATTTTTTTGGGAAAAAATAGGAAGAAAACTAAGGTGGTAACTCCACAACTGGCAATAGAATGAGACTTGGAGCATCTCACTAAAATGGTCGGTTGTCCAATCAGAAGATCTTGGGAGTAAGACAGTGTGAAAGAGTGAGGGGAAAACTGCAGTCCCATTTTAATCCCCCAGATATAATTCCTCCTAACAGGAAGAGCATCTTTATCAGAAGTTAACATATCAGTGAGGTTCTCTCTGACACCCTATCTACTTCTATCACCTCTCAAATACATTTTCATCCTTACCATCACCAATTTTACTTATTTAGATTATTTATTATATTTCCATAGGCATGCATCTTTATGCTTTATTCACTGCTGTTTTGCTATAACATGCAGCACTGGCTGGCATGTAGAAGGTCCTCGGTATTGCTGAGTTAGTGAAAAAGGACAACACTGGGGGGAAACATGGGGAAGCTGAGGCTAGACTTGTGCAGACTCACACTTTTCTATGTCTGGAGGCTGATTAAAAACCATAAATTTCCCTAAATCTTTATCCTACCTCTACTTGCATTCTTGAGGAAAATCTTGAACTCATGGTAGGAGATTCATGACTGACCTGCTTCTGACTGTTACCTGGAGAAAAAACTGTTCTAAGTTCCAGATTGCACTGGTTTAATACCCAGTCAGCTTGTCAGTAATGTTATTTTTGATTCTCTATAAAAAAGATATTTAAGGGGGTGGCGCCTGTGGCTCAAAGGAGGAGGGCGCTGGCCCCATATACCAGAGGTGGTGGGTTCAAACCCAGCCCCAGCCAAAAACTAAAAAATATTTAAGGATTCACATAGTTAAAGTCACTCAGTATCGAGATGGTTATGCAGCAAATCTAATTGTCGTTCTTGGAGCTGTGATTCCTTTTTTTTTTTTTTTTTCCACTGATTTCTGAAAGTGGTAGTTGAGCACTGTGACCCTTGTCCATAGGCCTCAGGCATATGCTACCTCAGTCTTCATCCCATGTGGCATTCCTAGCCTTGTAGATTAGGCAGGCTATTAAATACCTCTAAAATAGGCATAATAACAATCTTTCCTCATAGAATCACCATTAGCATAAAATGAAATAATATGTATGGTCCTTTTAGCATAATTGGCAATTGTATGCACTCAACAAATATTAGAAATTATTGTCAAATTTTAAATGTTTAAAAAACAAAGATTTATCTGTTCTTAAGACGGGCTAAGTAATAAGAATTCTGTGATAAATGTATGCATTAGTGTCCAACTCTGACTGCTGGAAATTTTCTGATAACATTAGTTAGCAAGCCTGCAGGTTAAAAAGGAGCTAGTTGAACTAATGTTAGATGGACTACAAGTTAAAGGTGTTTCAGGATATTGTGACTTTTATTTTTAATGCCCTTTCTTGAAATTTCCACATATAAGTTAAATCTTTTTCTTTCTGCCCCCCTGCAAGCATGGAGAGCAAAGAAGCAAAGCCAGCGAGCAATCAGGGAAGGGAGGGTTTGGTCAGCAGCAATGTAACCTGAGGAGGAATGTGCCATGCTGAGTGCTGCAGGGAATAAGACTTCATCCACCTCAGGGAGTGGGCAGGGTGTGGGAGAAAGGAGAGGAAGCATGGGCAAAGACTGAATTTCTCAAGGACCCCAAAGACAATACTGTTCCTGAGCTCAGTGAGGTGTTAGCAAAAGTCTTCTAGCCTTTCTTTAACAATGTGAATTATTCTGAAGCACAATTTTCCTAACTGTTGCCTTTGATATGACAAGGAACTGGTGACAGATTCCTTTGCTTAAGGCTCCATTTCTCAAAGTCATGCCAGTTGGAGAGGTGAGAGCGCAATGTCAGATTATGCTACTGTGTAAAATATCCTGTTCTTCAAAAAGAATAGAGGTTACCTATTATTATAGTATTCCTCAAGATCTGGTTCTCCAAATAAGCCCAGAGCAAACACTTATCATCAATCCCTTTCCCTCTAGTGCCACCTGAAGTCACATCACAACATACAAAATATCAGCCCCTCTACCTGCAATGGCCTGTCCCCATTACCCTGATGAATATTTCTCATGGCACCTATTATCATTGGACATAGTATGTAATCTCTCAGTTCTATTTATTTCCTATCTTTCACAATCAAAGGTAGACTTCTTAGAAGCACATCTGTGTCTATTTTGTTCTTTGTCTTTTTCTCAGTGCCTTGAAGTATATACAGTGAATAGTAGGCATTTAACACTTTCATGAAATAGAAGATGACCCCAATCTTTGTCTTCAGAAGGAAATAATGTCTATATTGTCTCAATGTTTTATCTAAAGTTAGATAATGTATGAAGGAATAATTATGGCATAAAGTAGAATAAAGCCAAGAACAATAATAATACTTCGGAAAAGCTTTTAAATAATCAAAAATTCAAAACTAAAATGTATGTTTCCCTATCAGTATAGCTTTCACATGAAGGCTGTAACCCAACTATACCACAAGACTATGGGGAAAGCGCTAAGGAAGGGGAAGGGAAGGGAGGTTTTGGTGGAGGGAGGGTAATGGATGGGGCCACATCGATGGTGCATCTTAGAATGGGTGCAGGCGATTGCACTAATGTACACAGCTATGATTTAATAATAAATATATATATATATATAAATTAAAAAAATCAGAAGAAAAATATTGAAAAAAAAATCTAGTCATCCTATTCGCTTTCTTGTAGGATTTAGATATAGAGCTATTTAGAAACATCTGGAGAGCTTAGTGAGTCTTTCATTTTTACTAAATGAATGAGATTATGCAGAAACGATTAAAACTATTCTAACAATATTTTTGTATTTTGAAAAATGCATTTATTTATATCAGTCATACTAGTAAATCATCCCCAAAGAACATTGCATTTTTCCTTTCCCAACAAACACGGGGGTGGGGTGGGGGGGGTGTGGACAATTTGTCTTATGAAAGGCCATGGATTTGCAAGAAGGAACAGTATTTTAGTGAGATCAATCCCAACTTGCTTTTCACAAAAATCTCACACCCAACACTGGGACCTGTCCTTTTTCTGTACAGTGGGATTTAACACATGCAGCTCCATTAGCATTAGTGGCTATTCTGCACACATCGATCCCCAGCCTGTTAATGACAGAGCAGACCCAAAGGCAGACACTTGTTGAACAGCTGAGAGGATTGTGCCAAAGTTGTTCTCTATGGAATGACTGATACCTTTTCATTTCCCCTACTTTGTGCTCAGAAAGTCAATGGCTAGAGTCTTATTGCAGCAAATGTATAGCAGTGGAATCTGAGCCCATCTGACCTTTCCCAAGACACATCATCCAGAACATTTGTCAGAGCTTTCTTAGCACTTCTACAAACAATATATTCCCAAATCATATTCAGCTGCATGGAGCTTAGTAATGGGTTTTGTCAAAGGAGCCTCTATGACCCAGGCTTGTCCTTGATGCTCTATTTGTTTTTATAAATATTAAAAATTTCTATTGCATATTTGCCTTAGTTCTTTTATTGAAACAAACAACTATATCACATGAAAGTGCTATATGGAAAAGAGCTAAATTCTACTTTCCAACAGCCACTAGTAGTTAGCAACCCAAAACACAGCCTTAAAATAATGTTTCCAGTATTGATCTTTGAAGACTGAGCTTACAAAAAAAGCAAATCTGAACCATGCATACGAGACCAATTCAAGAAAATGCATATTATTAAGAAAACAAGATATGGCTGATCTCTACCTTGACTAGAAAAACAGATTTTTAATTAACAATCCCTATATTTAGGAATCTGTTAGACAAAATTTATTTCAGAAATATTAAACATACAAACTTTTGAGCATATGTATATAACATCGATTTTACAGCACATACTGAAATAGACATTAATCATTTACCCTAAAGTATATATTCAACAAGAGAAAGTACATGGCAGTATTAAAAGACTTAAGACCTAGGTTAAAATTTCTAGCTCAGTAATTTATGAGCTTTGTGACCTTGGGAAATTACTTAACCTTTCTGAGTCAGCTTTTCGTTTATGGAGTGAGACTAATAATATTCTCAAAACTTCACGTTTCAATGTCTGTCACAAAATACTCTTCGTATAAGAGAAGAATTAGCATGTGTTTAGTCTCCATGAAATGCCTTATACATTTTTAAGTATTTGAGAGAAAATGGTACAGAATGTGTTTCTGCATTACGTAGACTTATACACACCACAAAGATATGTGAATGTGTATGTATATGCACATACATGAGGATGCAGCATGAGAAACTCATTTTTAAAATATTTTTAGTTTCTATTATATGATAATCCCTGGAATAACAACTATGATAAAATCATAAACATGTAAGTAAAATTATCAATTACTTCATCAGAAACTAAACATCCAAAACATTTAAAATTAAAAAAAAAATGCTTTTTGCAATTAGTTGAAATAATGTTATTCATTCTAAAACTAAGAAAAATTACTGGGAGTCATTAAAATGTATTTATCCACATTTCTTCCCTTTTATCCATTCTACAAGACCTCAAATTTGCTTTCTAGCAGTAAGTTTCAAGGGGAAAAAGTTTCTACTAAGATACCAAGTAAAGTCTCATTTGGTGAATCAGCCATTCAGCACTTCATAATTCTTTGCTCTAAAACCGTTTTTCCTGCTCAGTCCCTAACCTGGTAAGCATTTCATTCAAAACCAATGTGGTCCCAGTACTGATGTCCCAGGGAGCAATTTCTTAAAACCCATGAAGCCCCAAGGTGGCTTGAACTCTGAGTACCAAAGTACAAATATGCCGGGGCACTTAAGCCTCATAACTGAAGCCTACAATTCCAGTCATGGTTCTGGTCACCCATCCATAATTAACTGAGTATTGGTTGATTTCCTGTGTTTGTCTTTCAACAGAAGGGGATATAATGCAATAGCTTGAAAAATGAAAGACCTTCTCATTTACACATGAAAAACCATCTTATGTGATTGCTCCATGGGGTTGTCTGCAGAGCTCTGTGTAGACATTGCATTTAAGGGCTTAGATCTCTCTGCACCCGCTGCGTCACTACAAACCCCCACGAGTTTGAAGCCTGTTAGAGCAGCAACTTTTCAGGCTATATCTACAGGACACCAATACAGCTGGTCAATTCAATTCATTTGATGGGGAAGCGGGGGGGCGGGGGGGGACGGAAACTACAGTGGGGGGAAAACTCAGCAAGCCCTTTCTTTAGTGTTTGTATAGACAAATAAACAGGTTACCTTCATTTTCCATTTCACCACTTGTTCTGTGGGATGTGGGATTGCATAGACTCAGCTCCAGGCTCATCATTTGTTTTAATCACACTAAATGCAGCATTGAATCAAGTTTCCAATCAGAGAGCTGCCATCTGCTCAACTCCAGAGAAGAGATTTAGAAGATGCTACCCAGTCATAGCCCCGCAGGGGCTTGAAGCAGCTTTAGCCAATGAAAAATTCAGTGCTGGTTACTGTTTCTGTGAGACTCCCCTTAAGAGATAAAGTATTTTATGTATTACATAGAAAGAGATTTATGTCACTGACCAGTAGTTTATAACAGGGACGTAGTGTTATGGAGCTGATAAAAGGACAGTAATCATTATCCAGTTACTAGAGTTATTAACTAGAGTTAAATTGGTTCAATAATCTAAAAGTAACAGGAAGTAGCTCAGAAATTCTTTGACCACCCACACACAGCCAAAGATTTTAAGGGTAGTCACCTAAACATTCCATAGAAAAGCAGAAATCATCAATAGTACAACACCCAGCCTTTGTAAATTTTGTACGTCGGTTGTCTGTGATACACTTGGAATATACATCTCTTGAAAGATTTCTTCTCAGTATTCTAATTACTGGTATCAGTTTCTGGGAGCAGAGAAGTTATCCCAGGATGTTAACACTTTAACAAAGATGTGATATTACTTAATACAAGAGGTAAACACATATTATAACCTACGCTTCATAATTGCTCATATTATCTCAAGATATTTTCTATTTGTGTAATAGAAATTTGCATTTTCCTATAGATCTAAATTCTATGTAATTCATATTTTCTGCAAGAACATGTATTCAAAATATCACCATTTCATTGTCAGGAATTAAGGTAACTGTTCCTATATATGCTAGTGTTCCATAAGAGAGAAAGGTAATCAATAGTAAATGTTAAAATCATTTAGCATTAAACTTATAGATTGTTTGGATGGCTAGAAATAGATCCCATACTCAAGGCAATGAACCAAAATAAGGAAGTTCCAGGAAGGTAGTCTATTCCAAAGGATAGAAAACTATACCAATAAGACTTCCAAAGATCAGTAAATGGCCAAATTGTCTTCACATTAACAAGAGTCAAAGGAACATTATGCTGCAGAATTTCCCCATCAGAAGACAATTGGACAAAGTCATGAGTTGCCTTCAATTAGCTTTCAAATATACTCTCCTTTATTTTGTTTTAAAGATACCATGCCAAGCTAAGACAAAATTTTATTTCATCATCAATTTGAAGGAGTTTGATTAGAGAGAGAAAAAGAACTCAAGAGAGAGCAAGTAGAGGCATTGGCCAGCTGGTCTCCATAACAAAGCACCAAAAAGGAAAAAAAATAAATGGACTTAAATAGCAATTGGAGAGATTTAACTGAGACATAAAGAAGAAATTCTTACCAGTGGGGAATAGTTAGGTGTTAAAATGGGTCACAAAGGGAAGAATGAATTTTCTTGTAAACAGCAGATTTTAATTTGTCTAGGATGTTTAAGTGCAATTCTGCCAGAGATAAGAGGCTGAAATCTCAGGGTTTTGCTGACTAATTAACAATTTGCTGGCAAGTAGCTCAGCAATATAAACACCCAATATTTATTAGATATGAGATATCTAGGAGTTTTAAATAGGTGATTTAGAGATGAAACCTCCACTTTCAATAAGCTTGTATTCTTCTAAATACAGGAGTCAGACAATGATGTGACACTGCTGGAGTTTTCTCATATTCTACAGCAAGTAACTACCTAAGAAAATGAATGGATATTCTATACAATAAATGGATTGTAATCATTAAGTAGGCTAAAAGATTGGAGATAAATACAAAATAGAGATGAAGTTTGTAAGAGGAAAGAAGTATAATCAAATACTTGAATCAAGATTTTTTGTGTAGCAGTGAACTGAGTCATTTATGTTAATTCCAATTCTCAGTGAAGAAATGAATGGAGGGAGAATGATTGAGGTTAATTTATTTAGTTCTTAATTTATCTATGCAACTATCATTAATTGATCTCTCCCAATACAACTAAAGGTAGAACATTAAAGCTCTCCACAATCCTATATTCCTCAAGGAAACATTCCTGGGAAATCTATCAATTCTATTGTTACCAGCAGTTCTTCCTCTCAAAACCCTTTGTTCGGTGTGAGCTGCCTCATCTCTCCTGCTGGGAGTTCCTTTTCCCTCTCTCATGGATGTGCTATAACTCCTATTTTCTCAATCTAGTTTGTTCTTGTTTCCTTCCCAATTGTAGTAGAGCTTATCTATAGCAGCTTTCTAAAATGGGTACATGGCAAGCAAATGTTTATCATCATGTATTATCTGGAAATATTTTTATTCTATCCTCAGACTGACTGAAAATGCAGTTACACATAGAACTATTTGTGAAACATGTTTTATTCCAACTTTGAAGAACCATCTTCTAACTTCCAGTATTGACATTGAGAAGTTTTCTGCCAGCTTGATTGTCATCCATCATGTGTAATCCATGTTCTCTTTAAAACCATCTGGATACTTCTCTTTGTTTTTGACATTTGGACATGTGATTTTGCCATGCACTGGGTCTTTTCTTAACCATTTTGCTGAATATTGGGTGGGCCCTTTCATTTTAGGAAGCCATAATTTCCATTTGCTGAAAACGACTTCTCATGTCCTTCATGCTGCCATCCCAATTCTTTCCTTTTGTTTCTCTCTCTCAAACTCCTATTAGTTATATATTAACTTTCTCTTTGTTTTTTTGTTCTGTATTCTACATCAACTTTTTCTTTTAACAGTTTTGTTTTTAACTATATTTTTAATGTCAAAGAAAGGTTCCTGATTTCCTGAGTGTTCCTTTGATTAATCGCACAGTTTTTACGTGATGAGTGGGACATTCCTCTTATCTCTTTGAGAATATTCATCATAGTTTTCTGACGCTTTCTTCCATTCACCATGTTTCTGTTTGTTTCTGTCTTTTTAACATGAACATTTTAAACCTAAATTTCTAGTGATCTTCGTTCAGTCATATGAAAGAATGAAAATGTAAAAACTAATCTAGAACACTGCATTATGGGTGGGGCTTGTAAGTTCATGAATTGCCTTATAAATTAGTAGAATCCCAAGCCAAAGGGAGACCCTCACATGTCTGATTCTGATAAGGATAATCTACCATTATAGGACTGAGACAAAGTAAAGAGACAGAGCCTTCCCATCATTAGATACATAGACATTCTAGTAAGCCCTCTGCTTCCAGGAAAGAAGCTTATTTCCCCTCTGTTTTGCCTGGGATCCCTGAGTCAAAATTCCTTCCAGGTCAGTTTCTCTGAAAAGTAGACTTAATTTTCAGGATTGGAAAAGAAGTTGTTAATTGCCTTACTGTGAGAGGTAGGAGAAGGCATCCGACATTTCTAACTACTTTTAGAAAAATAAATCCTGATTTTTTTTTCTCCCCCAAATTTTGACTTTCATGGAGTCTGGTTCCTCTAATTTCTTACAGCCTGAGGGACTTTCCAAGGCCCAGTGGGAACAATGACCTTCTCCTCTCTGGTATCCTTCTCTGCAGGTACCGGGGCTCCACGTCTGCTCTGCCAGCTCATTCATTACACACCCACCTGGCTTTCCACCTGAAGTTCTGTGTCATCTCTCAGCTATTGTTGTCTTCACTATTTGTCCCTGTAAACTTATACCTCTTTTTTTATTTTGGTTATTTTAGTTAGGTATCAGGAGAAATGGCATGTTTTCAATGTACTGAATTTAACTAGATACTTCAATTCTGTTTCTTCAATTGTGAAATGAAAAGATGCTATTGAAAGATAAATAGATATCACTT
Source organism: Loris lydekkerianus (assembly GCA_963574355.1). Classification (NCBI taxonomy): domain Eukaryota; kingdom Metazoa; phylum Chordata; class Mammalia; order Primates; family Lorisidae; genus Loris; species Loris lydekkerianus. Next base: position 88,634 of record CAUYPK010150543.1, on the reverse strand, counting down.
TCAATGGCAAAGTCTACCTCTCAGATGTAAAAGAACTTTATGTGTAAGAAAACCTTGAGAAGTGTTTGTATACGGAAAAAATATAGGGAGACAACCTATAGAAATGATCACTTTTGTCCTAACCCAGAGAAAGGAGCAGGCGAAGTCAAAAAAGTTTGACCTCCAGGAATGTAAACTACTCAGACAGAGGCAGAGTGCCAGCAGGGAGAAAGTGAGGGGGAAGATTCAGGGAAAGCCATGGAGACAACTCTGAATTCATTAGCATTTACAGTGTTCTCTTTAGCTCAGGTTCAAGGACAAAGGAAGATCCAGGTCCAGAAGAAGCATATGATCTGACTAAAGAAAATTGTGAAAAATAACAGAAATAAAGGGGGCATGGTTTACAGAACATGGTTTATAGAAACAGTAGTGACAGGACATTGAGATTCTGGAAAAAAAAAAAAGGTGGGGGGACATTAATAAACATTAGGAATAATAATTTCTAACAATGCTAAAGCCCAAACGTTGAAGAAATTTTTGAGAAAAAATTTCTTCAATTTTTGAGAAAAGTTGAAGTTTGTTTGTTTAATTCCAGAATCCAAATAGCCAATAAAAAGGAGACGTGACAATACTCCAATAATCTGCATTTGGAAGACTTCCACAGGCTTTTTTTAATGATATTTTCTCTTCTTTTACCTTACAAAACAAATTCTAGCTGAATGCATAAAATATTTTATCTAGTCTATTTCTTTGCCAAAATACATGTAATAATTAACAAAGCTTTGGAGAGGCAGAATTGTGTTATGAGTTTTTCTGCAGATTGAGGGATGGTTTATTTGCCAGCTCATTAATTCTATCACACAATTAATATTTTCTGAGTATCTACTCCATGGTAGGCAGTAGAAATTAAAACATTTAAATTTTTTTTTATCAAATTTCAAAAGAACTCACTATTATATTTGGTTGTTGGAGGAAAAAACCCACAAAGGTAAGGTTTCGCTTAAAATGAATAGTTCTTTATGGAAGCATACCAGCTGGAATATAATACTTCTTGTACCTAAAAGAAGAAATCAGATACTGGTATAAAATTCCTTATAACACAGTTCCAGTGGGAACTTTGTGAGGAGGCATTCTGATGGAAAGTCCCCCCAACCATTTTTGAAATGCATATGCAAGTCACAATTGCATTTGAAAAGAGGCAGCACCAGTGTGGACACAAGTTTATACAACAGCAAATTGAAAGAGAAATAGCGAGAGAAAAACAAAGTCAGAGGATGGAGCTGTGTATGTCAGATCAAAAAGCTCTAGACTTCAAAAATGGAATATTTGACAATTACAAACAGAGAGAATGACTCTCTAAAATTGCACTTTATCTCTGATACACAAAGGTGGCCAGCACCTAGCCTCATGAAGGAAGAGATCAAATATTTGTTGGTTGAATAAGTGAATTAAATATCCATTCAAGAGAATTTTGTGTGGACCACTGGGGTTAAAGTAGTACATTAAAGAACCATGCAAATTCAGAATCACGTAGGGCTGACACAGCCAGTTTCCTCTATATTATTCTCCACAGCTTGGTGGCTAACTTCAAACCCATAATATTTGTGGTTCCTGCATAAATACTTAAGTTTAATCAGTCATCTAAATAATATATTAATAATAGGTCAGGTACAGTGGCTCACGCATGTAATCCTAGCCCACTGGGAAGCTGAAGTGGGAAGATCTCTTGCCATGAATTTGAGACCAGCCTGGGCAATACTGAGACCCCTTCTCTACCAAAACAAATAAAATTAGCTCTGTGCTAATAAGCTCCGTGCATGCCTATATTCCCAGCTATTAGTGAGGCTGAGCTAAGGAGTCTGAAATTGCAATGAGCTATGATGATGAAATTGCATTTTAGCTGAGGTAACAGAGCAAGACCCTGTCTCAAATTAATGAAATGTTTGTTTCAGAATGAGGGATTCATTCTTTTCAATAATTTCTCTTGGATTTTTCATAAATTTCTAAGCTAAAAGTATTCCTTTAGTCATTGTTAGGGAGAGACTTCTGCATTGCAGGCTTTCAGACACTTAGAATCATGTAGACTAGAAAGTTTGAGCTAGTCTCACTTCAGAATGGACTAGCAAATTTGCCCTCATCAGTCTGAGGACTAACTTTGAAGCACTGCCTAAAAGCAGTAGCAAACCGTCTAGGTGTCTATTCTTTTACACTTACAAACTCCAATAAAATTAGGATTTAGCCAAAATACAAATAAAATGGCTTTAAGCATGAATTTAATTCTAAGTTTTGGTTATGGTAACATGGAGGTATAACAGGTAGATTAAGCAAATACTGGTCTGTAGAATCAAACTGGTGTTAGGAAATCATATTAATATTGCACCTTAACTATGAAAAGAATGTATTTTGGATTCTTCTTTCATCTATGATTGTATTGTCATTTCTAACAATTTGATGTGGAAAGGAAGTACTGGGTGGCTAGAATATAGTATTTAATACCACTTTGTTTTTGTGGGCTTGAGTTCCAATTTTGTCCTTGTAAGCAATGTAACTTTATTTTTCTTCTCTGTAAAAGAGATATAGCATGAATTAAATGAGCAAAAATGTAAAACATTTAACAGAATACTATAATACAAGGTGAGCTAAGAATACTTCCATCATCTATCAGACACTACAGTTAGTTGCAGTAATAACTGTAGTACTCCAGTGCCCTATGTCAACCACTGTGGCATTACTTTGTCATAGAGGAAGACGAGTGCAGCTTATAAAGTTCATACAAAGGCAACAATCATCATGGAATAAAATGGGAAGTGGACTTTCCTGAACTCAACGTGGTAAAAGGAAAAATTAACATTAAATGCAAAAAAGAGATTGAGCTGATTTGCTGTGTAACACAAAAGTAAGATTTTTTAGAAGATATAAAAGCTCTACCTTTGAAATTCTAGATAAAATAATTTGTGAAAGCTAGAGTATAAGTGACAATATAATAGAGAGATTGAACTAGGACCGTACTCGAAGAATGTATTACTGACAAATAAATTTATCATAGAATTCCAAGTTTTATAGAAAGACTTTGACAACAGTTATCCATGGAATTCTATTTTTAAAATATCACTTCAGGATATAGGACCAATTGATTATTGTGTTTAAGAAAGAGCAGGGCAAAACTTCAGAAACTGAAAGCTCTTAACACTATTGAATTCAGACCATAAAATATTTGTGAGGATTTTATTGCAAAGACAAATGGATGTATCCATCAGAATGATATGTGGGATCTAAATCTGTGTAATAAAAGGAAAATAGCTGACTGCTAATCTCCTCTATAGAATTAACAGAACACACTGAAAGGTTAAGAAGTTTCCATTCCCTAGTAAATCTACGTTTGACTAGAGACAGCATTCTATATGTCAATGATGATACATAAAAAGCAGGAGCTATTCAAACATATGAGATGTATGAGAATAAGTGATAGCAATGTGACTAGCAAATAAAAAGGGATAGAATTGACAGGACAAGAAATAAATACGGACACAGATGTACAGATGTGAGTTTCCACTGTACACAGTCGATGGCAACAGGTGGAGATAGATAGCTTTTTACCTTGGATAATTCTTATGATTAAGGAATGATGCTGATAAAAACATCAAAAATATTGAAATCCACGATAGATATTTGATGGCCAATATTCTTTTTGCGTTGAAGAAAATCTCTATAAATCCCATTTTTACCTAAATGAAAGTTTATGATTAATAGGATTTTCTAAATGACAGTAGAGAGCAAGGGTCATCACTGGCCTATAGTGAGAATTTTAATGCTTCTCTATGCTTACAAGGATCCTGGAAATTACAGTATCCTCTCTCAATCACTGCATTCTGGTCAAAGGTCTTGGAAAAGGACATGCCTCACAGATCACCTCCATGTTAGAATTTAACCAGTTGTATTCGGGAGTCCCAGATATACATTTTGGCACGGGACACAGCCACGCATTGCCAGACTCCAAGCCTCTAAAACAGGCATCCTTAAACTTTGTAAACAGGGGGCCAGTTCACTGGCCCCAGGACCATTGGAGGGCCGAACTATAGTTTAAAAAAAACAAACTATGAACAAATTCCTATGCACACTGCACACATCTTATTTTGAAGTTAAAAAAAAAAAAAAAAAAAAAAATGGGAACAAAGACAATCACAGCACCGCATGTGGCCCGCGAGCCGTAGTTTGAGGATTCCTGCTCTAAAACATACATGAACCTAGAGAAGACAACTTGGGCAAGAATTAAACCTCTCAGCCCAACTCACTTCAACTCCAAACCATAAGTCTACTTAACAAATATTGTTTGAGCACCCAGTATTTGTCATGTGTTTTGCTGGAAATAGAACAGAACAGTGAACAGCACAGGTGTTTTCAATAGCTTCATTCTAGCCTTGTGGAGAGAGCAAACAGAAAGAAATTCTCCGTACAATGTCACATGTTCCATGACAGCAGTGATCACAAAGTGTTTTGGGTGCACATAGGAAGAGTTATTAACCTAGTTTTGAAGGACAGCGAAGGCTTTTCTCATATACAACATATCTAGGCTGGAAATAAAAGGTTAAGGAGTGAATCACACAAGACAACTGAAGCAGAGAGAAGAGTATTCCAGGCATAAATAGTAGCGTGTGCAAAAACCTGGAAGTGAGAAAGAACAGACATATAAAAACAACTGGAGTTACGTATTGGTTGAGCATAGCCTCAGAGGTCAGCTATAGTAACTTGAGAACTGTGAGGAGCCATAAAATGTCTCTGAATTCAAGTGAAAGATTATGGTTGATTACACACACACACACACACCCTTACTTTTAAAGTAAGAGTTTTGCCTTTGTCTCTAAAAATATATCTCATCGCAGTATTTTGAGATCTTTATGCAGTTTCAGAATACAATTACTAAGAAAAGAAACATGATATCAAATCAACATCAGACCTTCAGAAATAATACCTGTAGGTAAATTTATTGTTAGGTTTAATGTTATTCCATCAAGTAAATTATTTTAAAAATCTTTTCTTTGTACACATACCTACTCCCAACTATTAAGTTTTCTGTTTTGAGCCTACTGTGTATGGTTTATAAATAATTTATTGACTTTTAACATGGCCAGTTGTGGTGTGGGGTAAGAATACCTAGAAGTACGAGGAAGGTTGAATTGCCATCCTGTTCATCAGTGCACGGAGTTTAAAACAACCACAGGAATTATTGGAAGTACAGTTGCAGAGAAAATGTTCAAAACAGGTTCAATTAACATACCATGAAGACTCAAAAGAGGGGGCTGTCATAGGAATCAAGCAAACATTCATGAAAAATGGAACACTGGAAATGAATTAAAGGAAAAGAAAACTCTGGCACTTTTAGAAATGATACTATCTGGTTTTCCAGGATGCAGGACTTTTGGTGATAATCCTAGAACGGTTCTGGGTAAACCAGCATGGTTGGTAAACCTCAGGAGATGAAGCAACATCAGGAAAGTGATACAGAGAGAAAATAATGTGCTGTGTAATACATATGATCAGAGTTGAGGAGGATCTGTTTTTATGAATAAAATCACACACAAAAACATCTATTTACCAGAGGAAAGCAAAGGTAGAAATGCTGAAGGGAACCCTGTGACTCGATTTTCATTGTAGCCCTATGGGAATTTTATGGAACCCCTAACTCTCCACAAATGACATGTAATAAAAAATGGTTTTCCTGGGAGGTACCTGTGGCTCAAGGAGTAGGGTGCCGGCCCCACATGCTGGAAATGATGGGTTCAAACCCTGTGCCGGCCAAAAACTGCAACAACAACAAAAAAGGTTTTCCTAAGTAAGATAAATGGTGTTTTTTTTAAGAGTTCTATGGCCAAAATTGTTTGAATAAACTAAGCAAAATAACGTTCTTCCTATACAGTCATGCACCATTTTACGGCAGAGATGTGATCTAACAAAAGCATTGGTAGGAGATTTCATTGTCCTGTGAACATGATGGACACTTACACAAAGCAAGATGGAACAGTCTAGGATAGACCAGGCTGTATGGCACAGCCTCTTGCCTCCAGGCTACAAATCTGTGCAACACGTTACTGTACTGAATACTGTAGACAATTCTAATGTAATGGTCTTAAGCAGTGGTTCTCAACCTGTGGGTTGTGACCCCTTTGTAACAATGAAAATACATCACGGCATTAGGAAGGTTGAGAACCACTGGAAGTATTGGTATATGTAAACACATATAAACATTGAAAAGGTACAGGAAAAATATAGTATTATAATCTTATGGGATCACTGTCAGATATGCAGTCTGTTTTTGACTAAAAATTACGTGATCTATTATATTGTGTTTTATTTTCTTTTTCTGTTATTTTTAATCTCAGAGATATTCAAAGTTGTTAGCATATTAATATTTACCGTGAAGTTCCATGGTGGTGTTACAGCATGGTTTTGTTATGAAATCAAGGCTGATTTCTCTTTCTCTGCGTCTTTCATGAGGCTAGCATTCGGTAAATTCACTCTAGAACCTTGCTTCTAAATATATAGCCTGCCAACCAAAAGTGTTTACATCATGAGCACTTGTTAGAAATCTGGAATAATTGTCTTCACCCAAAGCATGGTAAATAATTAAACTTTCAAAAGCATAAGTCTGGAGAGGCAGTCAGTAATACTTTCCTACAGAAGGTCAGATAGAAAACATTTGTGGCTTTTCAGGCCATACAGTCTCCCTCACAAGCTTCCCATCCCACCACTTTAGCATGAAAGTAGCCACAGTCAATATGCAAATGAATGGGCTTGGCTGTACTCCAATAGAACTTTATTAATAAAAACAAGTGGCAGCACAAATTTAGCCCTAGGTTTTTTATCAACCCCTGCATTAGAGCATATGCTATGTTGAAAAATAAGGGTCCTAAATGAAAAAATTATGCATAATTCATCCAAGTAATAGAAAGTAACTTTTAAAGAAGTATGACCAATATTTTAATCTAATGCTACTGCAGTTAGGATAGAGAAATGATGCAGATGGGGTGCCACCTCAAAAGCTATTCTAGTAATCTGGGCCGTCAGTAACACGGGACTGACTTAGAATGGAACACAAAGGTGAGAATACCGGGAAAATCCTGTAGGTCAATGAATCTGATTCGATGTAGGATTAAGTCAAAATTCTGGAATGTAAGATCAAATATCTTTTCAGCCCCCAGGAGAATGAAGTACCTTTGGCAAGGACTGGATTATAATAATAAAATGTTGTTATTGAAGGGAAGAAAATTATCTCTTATAGGTTGAGTATAATCTTCTGATAGATCTGGGGAAAGATATCTTCAAGGCAGTGTAAAAGGTAGGTCAAAAGACATGTATCAAACAGAGCTCAAAATTATGCAGTTGGGAGTAGAAAAGAGATTAGCAGAAGCCTGAAAATAATCATGAGAAAGGTCCACACGTAGAAGAAAATAAAAAAGTCAGAAGATGAAAAGATAGAAGTATTCAAGCCAGTAGAAAAAGCTAAGTTCAATAGAAAAAAGAGAAATTGTTAAGTATTTTCCAAATAAGGACAATTGACAAGGACATGTTACTGACGGCCCAGATTACTAGAATAGCTTTTGAGGTGGCACCTCATCTGCATCATCTCTCTATCCTAACTGCAGCAGCATTAGATTAAAATATTGATCATATTCCTTTAAAAGGAGTAGATAATTTGAGAGCTAAAGGGTTTTATACATTTAAATACTTAAAAATAAATGCTGTCAGGGTCTTCCTCTAGGTTGCCACAGGGGGATGTATTCTTACACCGTATCTAAAGGATAACTAACACAGGGCTGGACAACATGGCTTTATATTTCTAGAAAAAAATGCAATAGGTATTACACTTACTCACAATGCCCTAAATAGACCATTTTATTTTAGAGAAACTCATAATTGTTCTACTTCCCTTGCATTATATCACTACAGTTCAGAACATTATATAGAGGAGAGTTGTGCAGGGACTAGAGATGCTATGACAGGTAATGACAAAGACAGCTTACATCAACCCAGACTAAGATCTGTAAGTTTTGTCACTCTCAGTCTGTAGGATCAGCGGGTTGATATTGTTCAACAGGCTCTTATAATTAAAAAAAAAATTAGAATCAAGGTGGTCTTTACTGTATTATATTTTTTATGTTGAGTTTTTATTGAAAATGTGCATTTTAATCAGGTAAGTAAACAAACATTGAACTATAAATAACACAGTCAAATTTTCTCACAAGATGCTTTTTCTTAGTAACATAACAGACTATGCATATCAGCTAGTGGGCTGTGGCTAATCAATACTCAGTTACTAAGATTAAAGTATGAGTTTTCTTACTTGGGATTTTCAATCAGATATCACATGTAACTAAAGTCACTTTTGTTTTTTACAGATATATACATCATTATTTTCTAGTTGACATCTGTACCCTACTTTATTATACAAACTGTAATGGAGTAGTAATAGTAATAGCTAACGTTAAGCACTCATTGGTCAGGAGCAGTGGCTCATGTCTATAATCCTATCAACTCTAGGAGGCCAAAGCAATAGGATCAGTTGAGGTCAAGAATTCAAGAAAAATAAGCCAGGTATGGTGGTGTGCACCAGTAGGCCTAGTAGAGGCTGAGGCAGGAAGATTGTTTGAGCCCAGGAGATTAAGGTTTCTGTGAACTAGACTGAAGTCATGGCACTCTAACCCAGGCAACATAGTGAGACTTTATCTAAAAAAAAAAGAAAAGGGAAGGGAAGGGAAGAAGAGAAGGGAAGGAGGGAAGGGAAGGAGGGAAGGGAAGGAGAGAAGGGAAGGAGGGAAGGGAAGGAGGGAAGAGAGAAAGGGAAGGGAAGAGAAGAAAAGAAAAGAGAAAAGAGAGAATGTTATGTAGCAGAAGTATTAACTCACTGAACCATGTATTAACTCCATGCAGTAACTCACTGAACCCTGAATTTTGCACATAGCAATTTTATCTGAAAGAAAGAGTCTTAAAGATCAAATTTTTGACTGTCTTGATTTTTTCTTTTCCATACAACATTGGCTCTGTTCAGAGCCCTCAGCCCAAGCATCCTGAGATCAGAGGCATGGCATTTGCGCAACAGGTTACAATGCAATACGTTGGCCACAATACGACTGTTTTTCTGGTTATGTGTTGCTCAGTTCAAGCCTATGAAGCACACATGTAATTGCTGGATCAGCTTAAGATGTCATCATCTTCAATCTGGCTTGATTCAGGGCCAACATCTACATCTTTTAAGGAGATAGAAAGATACCCAGAAATAGCCAAGTGAATGGAAAAAAAATACATAGAATTTAGTTTTATTCTTATCTTTCTTCAGAATCTCTTCAATGGAAAGAGATTGAGAAATAGAGTATTAAGGATATTAACACATATACTTAATGCTGATGCAGATGGAGTTTTAGAATTATTAGCTAAGAACCCATCAGCAAAGTAAAAGATTTATTCCGTTGGTGTTTTGTATTTGTAACTAGTTTCTACCACAACCCTTCCTTATGTTCCTTCTCTCGCTAAAATGAGAGCATGGTATTGCCTTTGTCTCTCAATCAGACAGTGCATACACCATAGACACTTGTTCCCTTTGCTTCTGTATGCGCATACATCAAAACCTACAGTTGACAGAAACAGACTTTTGAAAAACATCACTGGTCTTAAAATAAAATGCAGGTGATTTCTGCCCCTATCTCACCCTTTACATCTGTGATCTATCATTTGCCAGGTGCTAGTTACTTACCAAAGAAATAGAAATACATAGCAACATTTAAATAATGTCTTTTCAGGCTTAATTCACAGCATCAAGAAAAAAAAAAATGCATGATTAAAAGATCAGTTTCCATTTATATACAACTTTGCTTTTAAAGTACACTAAAGACACAAAAACAAAAGGCCTATGCAGAACAATTTGATCCTTCTAGATACTAAATTGTCAGGGAAATTCAATTTATTCCGTAAGTTATGACATAGCATATAACACCTATAATGAATGATTTCTTTAAAGATTCGAAAAGAGAACCAATATTAAAATATTGGGTGCCACACTAGGAGTATTTTCATATGTGTATTAGCTCACTTAATGCTCATGTGAACCTTGTAAAATGGGCATGATAATCCTCACTTTAGAAATGAGAATAAGCTTCAAAGAAGTGAAATAATTCCAGCACCACAGAGCATGCACCTGAATCTTCTAGCCTCATCTTTCCCCTGGGCCATTCTTCCTTTAGGAAAGAATTCTCAGTGCTGTACTTGTGTATCTAAAGAAGGGCTACAAGAGGGGAAAGTGGCAGAAAGACCGAGACACAGAGAAGAGACTTTTTAAAAAAGGGAATTGTAACCTTGAACAAACAATATATCCATTTTCCAATTTCTGCACTATTTAAGTACAAACTAATCTCACTGGTGTCGTGGGCAAAATTTAGTTTGCATGATTACAAAAATGTTTCTGTGGGGACTTAGCGGGACAGCTGCTTTAATTCTAAACTGTTTTCTACTATTTTTACTGGGTAACAGATATTAGAAAAGCTAACTATACAGCAGTCACTGACTTCAAATTAAGTGGTAATGAATGCAGATTTCCATGAAGATTCCACGAGTTACTAATTACAGTTTTATTGCAATTCGAAATGGTGAAATAAACTCAGTCTCCACTGTCCCATACATGTAATTGATGAGTTAATTTGTCTTCAGCACTCTCGCTGTTCTAGTATTTCTCCATCGATGCCATGAAAATTAATAGGATGCAAAATGTATAAAATTATACTCACTAAAAAAAAAAACTGTACAGTACCAGGGAGGCATATTTATTTCATCTGTGGATGGTACAGGGTCACCATCTTTTTTTCCCCTTTCCTAGTGACATTTTCAGACTTGACATTCTGTGACATTTTCAGTTTAATATTGCTAATACCCTGGCTGCAGAATTAAAAGTACACCCCAAGGAAGGGTTGAATGCAGATATATCAGGAGAGGGTATAACTGTTCTTTTCCCTCTCAACAAATGTTTGTAGGCAAACAATGTACACATTAAGAGACAAGGAACAACTTTTTAAATTATTTTTATTTATTTTGCTGGTGGGTAGCAAGATCCACTTTTAGTTCCAATCTTTGTTAGAATCTTGATGTGCAAAGACCCATGAGATCTTACCAGTTTGTTACCTAAGGACCATATGATAAATGTCTAAAATAGAGATTGATTGAAAGGTGTTTGATATACAGCATGTCAGACATCCTTACCTGGGTAAAGACAGCTGAAGAAAAGGTCTCTGCAGTCATGATTCAAGAGCCACAGGAGACCCTACACCATATATTGCTAATTGATGTGTAAGCCACAATGTTAATTGAATGTTGATGTTCTCTGACATATATAGAGTTCTGTTTGATGAATGAAAGTTTATATTCATTTTTTTAAGTGTAGTTGATAAGCACTGTCTAAATGGCCCTGTGACACCTGTGGATGCCCGTTGCATTCCCAGGATACCATGCGTCTCCTCCATAGCCCCAGCTCACTCACTGCTCGCTTCACTTCATTTTTGAATAGTGTGATTGTTTACTGGGAAGGAAGTATCGTTATAGGATTTGATCATTATTACTGAGTAAAAGAAATATGGGTAATGTCTGAGCTAGGAAAATTGTCTCTGTTTATCATTTTTGTAAGGTCAAGTTTAATATTCAAATTAATCCATTCTTCCTACTTCCTACTGTTATTACCCCACAGGCTATTTAAAAAACTGAGATTCTCCACAACTGACACATATGGACATTCATAAAAGTGATATCTTGACTTGAGATGGAGACAAAAGACCTGAGGTAAACTCACACAGAGGCTAACTAGAAACTATGAAATCAAGTGAAAAAAGGAGACCATTTTTAGAAAGGAGAGTTTGCATCTAATCCATTTTGATGTTCGAGTAGCCCCTTGCTTGACTATCCTCCTTTAAGTCAACAAATTGTATGATGCTGCAGACACAATGTCCTCTCAGGTAAAGTCAACATGTGCCAGAAGCAAAGCACTATCTCAGAGAACTTCCATTCTCTGAGAATTGAAGAGAATTGCTATATACAGGGTACTCAGTACGATATACTTACTGAGTACCCTGTATATAGGGTACTATACATTGACAAACAATACCATTAAAAGACTGTGGCCCTGGAGGGACTTGAGCTTGCTGTGGGATTCATTCTGTTGAAATTTCAGATTATAAAAGTCACATAAACAAAGCGGTGACCTTTCAGTCTGCTAGATGCTGTGCCCTATTGGTCATAATGTTGTAACCAAAGATTTATGGAGAAAGGCTGTCAGGGTGCAGATGGGAACACACAGTTACTTGCCATTGTTGGTGAGCTTGAGTTCAGCAGCACTAAAGTTTCTTTATAAATAATAACTGGCATAGGCTCGTTATTTTCCTTTGGGGCACATTTCTTATTTGTTCTCATGGTTGTTGTTGGGTCTACTGGTTAATATAGGTGCTTTGCAGAGTACAGGTTTCAAAAGCTCCCTTTTGAAATTATCATGTGATTTTACCAAGTGTCTAATTGTAGATGACAACTGGATCTTTTACCCTTTAGTATCAGTCTTTTGTCTCCCTCCCTTTTTATCTGTGGTACGTATAACCTAATAGTAAATGTGTTGTCACCTATTTTCATTATTTGCCAATTGTTTTTCTTTTTCCCCTATTTTAAATATATTCAATATTAAGTGGTATAGAAAATATATTTCTTAAAAACAGTATAGACGTTTTATAAGAAAATCATTTTTAGCACTCCCTTATATTAAGTACTTTAATTTGAAAGAGACAATCTTAGGATTCACATGCAGGAATTGGGAGTGACCATCTTAGGCCATAATATTCTTCTCCATTTTTTTTTCCTACACTATGACACAGGGATGATTGCATTGCAGATTTATTCCAGTCAGACCCTTGTGATATATTGTTAAATCATGCTTGCAGGCTTATAAAAAGCAAATGCATATTCATTTAAACAAGCACAGTGAGATAATCAATGGATATTTTGGAATTAATAGTTATGTAATCCAGAAAAGATGTCCTATCAAATTAGTAAATCAGTAACATTTTTTATAACTTTTAAAAGCATGCCTTTTGTTTACAGTACAGAGAAAAGTTACAATGGTGAGGGTAACACTTGGGTGAAAGGGATTAGCTAACCACAGCATCTAGGTAGATTAGATACTGAGAGAGCTAAATGAACAGTTCATCTTACTGAGTACCCTGTACAGAGCAAAATACTGAATTGGCCATAAAATAAAGGTCATGTGAAGTAAGGAATTGTTGGTCTGATTTTCCTGAAGCATCTTGATATACTGAGGACAATGATGAATTTTCAGAAGATGAATATGTAGAAATGAAAAACTTTATAAACCTAGACAGAAGGCATGTATTTGTAGCTTTTGATAATACATATATGAATATATACACAGGTAAGGATTTTACAAGCATACCATATACACAATAGGACCCTGGCTCAAATAAATAGATGCAATTAAGTGGATAGGGGTATCTGGATTTATCACACCTCAGTTCCTACTTAGGCTTTTTATGTGCTTTAAGGTGTTTACTATTATGAGGCATTCAGGAATAGAAGATGCATAAAATATGATTCTTCACCTCAAAAAACATTCAATCCAGAGTGAAGATCCAAAACAAATTCAATGTACATTGTGCAAAGGGTTAACACAGAGGGACAAAGGAGGTGATGATTCAAACAGAGATGATAAGTACCTCATGTGTGATGAGTAAGGTGCCTTTAGGTAGAAAGGAAGTCAATGGAAAAGAGAAACATTGAGTGCAAAGAACTGCTCCTGCCTACAGCTTCATAAGAGGAGGAAATGCTTTGTGAGCTGCCTCCAGATCTTTATGTGTAGATACCACAGAAGTAAAAAAATAAATTACATTGCAAATAATGACTACAAACTGAATTTGTCCATGGTCTTAAGAAACAAGAGACTGATATCAAGGTTATCTTGAAATGAGAATAAAAATTTAGAGGTAGCTAATAGAGCACAAACAAAAACAAGTTAGCAAAGGTAGGTGAAAGGTAGGTAGTCAAAGATAAAAGACAACAGAGAATATGGTAGACAACAGAAAAACTATACCTATATATCTTTTCTTTCATGTTTTACGTAAAAATGAGTTTCAAAATGTATTCTATCAGCAAAATCTATAATTTAAAAAAACTCAAGAAAGAGAAATATAAATGAAGAAATTATAGATGTAATTGAAGAGGGTGGGCAACTATCTTAAGGAAAAAAATTGTTAAAAGATGAAAAATTCTCATTAGTGCACATTAGTTTAAGAAAACAATAAAGACTATAAAATATGTTTTAATTATTATACTTATATTTTATATGTCCAAACTTCTAGGATGCATGTATCCTAATTTTCCAGAGAACTATGGATTTTAAATGTGCATTTTAGAAAAGAATATTAATAAATCAAGTATCCATCTCAAAAGTTGAAAAATAGCAAATTAAACTCAAAGATAATAAAAAAAAAAAAAACCTGATAAAGAACAGAAATTAACTAAATAGTAAGCATGCAAACAACACAGAGGATCAATAGAGTCAAAGACTAGTTTGTTTGGTTGTTTAAAAAACCTAACAAAATCGATAAATTGTGGTGATAAGATAAAGAAAAAGGAAAGAAAATATAAATGTCAAGAATAAAGAAGAGGAGATTATAATAGATCCCATGGATAGCAAGATTATCCTAAGGGGACATTATATACTAAAACTTTGAAAATTCAGATGAAATAGTCAAAACTTCACAAAACATAGCTTAATAAAACAGATGCAAAATAAAAGATAAGACCTAAACTGTTGCATGCTTTAAAACATATACTTAATCTAAAATTAAGAATCACAAAAGACAATGTATACTCAATGCCTTCCACAACATATTCTATCAAAGATTTAAGGAAGAAAACAGGTCAACTTTCTCCCAGAGAAGAAAATTTATTCAAATTTTATGACAGCACCATGATTTTGATGCCAAAACATAATTAGAAGGAACAATTGAGAAGAAAATCTCTCTCATGAACACAAATATAAAAACTTTAAACATTTTAAGCATTAGAAATTTAATCCAATATGAAATAAACAGGATAAATTGTCATGAAAAATTTGTGTTAATTTCAAGAATGCTAAATGGAATTTTTTTTAAATCATCAGGGCAATTCAGCACATACAAAAGGGAATAATATAGGATCTAATCGTGGTACTAGGTGCTGTAAGGCTTTTGATAAATTTCTACATCAGTCTCTAATTTAAAAAAATACTTAGTGGCAAAGACAAAGATATTTGAACTCTTGTGTACTGTTAGTGAGAAGAAAAAATGATGCAGCCACTAATGGAACCTGTGCTGTAGTTCCTCAAAAAAAATAAAAATACAATTACCATGCAAAATACAGCAGCTCCACTTCTAGGTTTAGACCCAAGATAACTGAAAGCAGGCAAATGAAACATTGCTTATAATAGTTAGAAGCAACCCAAGTGTCTATGAATAGGCAGGTGAATAAACAAAATGTGGTGCACACCTAGCATGGAACATTATCTGGCCTTAAAAAGGAAAGAAATTCTGATATACGCTACAACATAATCAAACTTTGAGGATGTACTAAGTGAAATAAATTGGACATAAAAGGACAAATACTGTATAATCCCACTTATCTGAGACAACTAGAGTACTCAAATTAGTAAGTTAAAGAAAGATAGTGGTGGTTGACAGGCTTGGGGAAAGGAGAAATGGAGAGTTATATGCATATAGAGTTTCAGTTTTTTAAGATGAAGAGAGATCTTCAGATGGATGGTGGTGATGGTTGCGCAATAGTGTGGACATAGCACCACTAAACTGTACACTTAAATATCTTTAAGATACTAATTTTTATGACATGTTTATTTTACCATATTTAAAAATCTTAAATATTAACAAGTAAAAATTCTTACCAAACTGAGAATAAAAAAAAATTCTCCTTGCTTGATTTGATAAATGACATTCAAAATATACCTGCATAACCATTTTATTTATTGGTGAATATTGAAAGCTTCATGAAAGGAAATACATTTATAAGAATTGGAAAATAAATAAAATTCTTATTATAGACATGTAAGTTATCCATGTTTAAAGAAAAGCCTAAAGATTTAACCACTAAATACTAGTATAAATTACTGTGTTTAACAATGTTGCTTATGTAAAGACAATTGGTAAAAATTGATAGCCTTGGTATGTATCAGCAGCAAATATTCTGAACTAAAACAGAAAATGATAACATTTACAATAGCATAAATATATGCAATAACTAGGAATTAATCAAGAGATGTAGACTATCTTTACAGAAAAACTTACAAATTATCTAGAACTAATATCTAATAAACAGAATAATGAACTATGTTTATTGATAGAAGATTCAATACTGTAAAGATATATATTTCCCTGCTCATCTATAGATTCAATTATGATCAAAATCTCAAAACGTGTATAAATATTTACATATTGACAAGTACATTCCAAAATGTATTTGTGAATACCAGGTATGGAATAGCCAAGACACTATTTAAGTTTGTTGAACTTACTCTACCAGATGCTGCAGCTTATTTTAAAGCTATAGTAATTTTAAAAGTTTCTTTTCTTTTCCAATTAGTCCTTATTATGATGAGTTTTACATATACACATTTAAAAGGTAAATCCAGCATTTACCCTTAAGGATACATTATGTGCTATTTTCCTTCAGTGAAGGGAACTATTTAAAAAAAGAAAGAACACTGTAAACAGAGTAAAAAAAAAAATGTTTTTAGGAAAAGATAGACAATATACAAACAATACAAATAGAGGTCAGAAACAAATTCATGCAAAGATAAATATTCATTGCTAATCAGAGTGAAAATTTGGTACAACCACTTTTAAAAAACTGTTTAGTCTCAGTTAATAAAATTCAAGATACACATAGTCTATGAGCTAACCTGGTTATATAACCATCAGAAACGTGTACCATTGTGCATCATGGGACATGAATAAGAACGCTCATCATAACATTGTTTGTAAAAGCCCCAAACAAGAAATTAAGAAACTGTTTCTTAATATTAATTAATAGCATAATGTTTTAAATGTGGTATAATCAAAGGATTATTACACGTCAATTACGATAAAAAGGTAAATGTGACATCATGAGCAAGCTCATGAAGACAGCATATAGTAAACAAAGTTAGACATAACACATCCATATGATTCCATCTAAATTAAGGTAGGTTAAACTAAACTCTGATGTTCAGTAATGCATGACTAAGTGATGAAGTTTTTAAAACAATGCCATTAACATTAGTGTAGAGGCAACCCGCACTAATGGTAAGGCAAGCGCAGGAGGCCTTCCGCTGTGTTGCCAGCATGCTGTTACTCGGCTTTGTCAGTGTTAACGGATGGTGGCTGAATGACCCATGAGAAATTATACATTTTGTTTAATTCATCTGTAGTATTTCATAATAAAATGTTTAAAATTTAATTGTAAAAAATATGGGCTCCTCAAGTTAAAAGGATGTCAAAAGAATGCCTAAAATTTATCTAAATAATGCGAGAGAATGTTAGTTTCTTTTACTAAAACCTTTTGTTATGTTTTATTACTCGTTGTCCTGGCTATTAGAAGACCTGAGAGGCAGTAGCAGGAATTTATTGATACCTGAAAAAGACTAAAGTCCTAAAAGGCCATCAATTTCCACTCCAGGGAGAGAGTTAATTTCACAATAAATCACCACAAAGGAAGATTTAAACTTCATCTTCTGCTGTTGCTGCTTCCTTTAAATTTCTTAATTTTGGACAAATATTCCTCTTTCAAGATTCACACTGGCAAGTCTGAAATCTCCTCCCTCCTCCTCTGTGTGCTACAACTTTCTTCACCAAAGCCACTTGAGGTGAGTGACTCCTGTTCTTAGCTTACAGAGGAGTTTATAAGCTGAGAAGGGCTCAGGGTAGGGAACTTAGCCACTCAACAAATCCAGCTTATCGCACACCTCTCCCCAAAGTGAAACGGAGTTTGGATTGCAAGTTTGATATTCTACCCCACCAACACTTCTCAGGGCTGATCGCCCCTGAGTCTGCCTCTGTGGGCCTTACTCTAGTACAAGTTCAAGTCTTAGAACTACCCATCTTTCACATTACGGGCCTGCTCAAATGCATGTTCACACGTTATCCTGCTGCTGCCCAGATGAAGATAAGCCAAACTCTTTCATTCACAAACAAATGTGTTGTCTGCAAACAGAAATATGCACCAGTGCTGTCCTGAGCTATAAAGAGAAATAAGGATAGAAAACCACAGTTTTTAATCAATAAGAATTCACAAAAACAAAACGTATGTGTAGGTATGTGTACATACTATGTGGTGTGGTATGTGTTGTGATGTGTGTGAGAGGAAGCACAATAGAAACTGATCGCAAGGGACCAGTCACACACTGGTGATGGTTTATAAGAACAGAAATTATTGTAGACAAAGTGGGATGATGCGTGACTTACATTTACAACCCCCCAGGTCCACAGTGTATTCTGAAACAATAGGAGGGGAAAGTCAAGTTAAGAATGCCTTCATTGGTTTAACAGACAGGAATATATTCCTGTCTTCAGGGCAACCCTGTGGAGGGTGAAGCTGATCTGCTGTGCTGAGCAGACAGGGGCTGCTTACTCATAGCATCTGCTAGGGGCTTGAGAAAGCTGTTTTCTCTTAATAGATACCATTTTCCATTTTTATTTCTTCTAGTGTGTAAACTCTTAAAGAAATGATGCATCGCATGGAAATTCATCCACAGCTGAGAGTGCAAATAAGGGAAGAAAAACAAAATCATAAAAGACATTAAAAGGTACATTTCAGAAAGCAAGTTTACTCGGTTTCTTAGGCAATGAAGCATTCATGTTTTCAATTTTAACAGAGAGGCAGAAAATATGAAAACAAAGTGATTCCTAGGGAAAAGATATGCTTTACATGGCTGAGAAAAGTTGGTCATTTTTAAACTTTTCCCCTTAAGAAAAAGGAAAAGAGTACAGCTGTGGATTTTACTTCTCTCCTGAGAGAGTCGGCATTCTTACAGTTGGTGTGGAGGAGGCAAGCGTTTGCTAAACTCTTTGGGAAAGAAAGTACATATATGATAAAGTGCAGGAAGTAAGTATCGTATTTATCAGCCCCTAGCTGGGAATTTGTTATTACTCTGCAGTTCTTCCACTGTGATACAATGGTCGATTATGGTGAGCTATATTTTGAGAAAGCATCAACTGTGGGTCAAAACTAATTCCCCAACAATCAGTATTTATTGCTGAAATTGCACACCTTTTTAATGTTTACATACATTCAGATGTCTGATGTGTAATTATAGCATGTTGATCTCAAGAACATTCATCTAAGCAATTCCTTTTTTTTTTCCAGAGAAATGAAATTGATGAAATTTCCAGACATTATAGCATTTTTTCTGTACCTACTAACTGATGCATAATGATTTGGAATTCATTGATCTCAGCAAAGCTTAAACATAAAATGAAGAGCAGTAAAATATCTCCTTCAATCTCTGGTTACAATATTTCAAATAATGTAGGTGACCTTCCTCTTTTTTTTCTCCCAACTAAAAGCATTTTAAATACACACACATTTATGGCATAAAGTGCTAACGAGAAGTCATTGATTTTCAAATTGGTTTGACTCCTATTAGATGTGAATATGTAGAAATACAGGTTAAAGCAAAGATTCTCTGTATGTAGCTTAAATTTTGTTTCTAGATTAATAAAGTTCCACATTACAAGAAACTATCTTAGTTTTATTTTCATAAGTAATTAGTAATATCTTATTTAAGCACTTTGTTGTATCTGCTTAATTTGTGCATTTGGCTTAACTAAGTTCATGTGTTTTCTTGTTTCAAATGAAAGCAAATTGTGTTCAAGTAATAATACTTATTTGTAAATGACACTCATTGAAAGCTCATTTTGTGGCAGACATTGTGCTAGTAGTTTTATATACATTATCTCAATAAATATGCATATTAATCCTGTAAGCATATTATTCCCCCATTTTAAAGTTTAATTTTCCAAGGTCAGCATATGGGCAGTGTTAGAGCTGGTAAGTGAACCTAGATTGAATTGAGTCTAGAATTCATGTTCTTATATTACATTAAGTTAAGAAAACAAAGCTTATGTCAGGGCAATAACTTGCCCTGTCATGAAAAGAAACTGCACGGGGATCCATGAGGCTAAAGCTGGCCTCGTGTCACTCCAACACGTGAAATACATCGAGGGCACCCTCTGCTCCAAGAAGACTGCCTGGTAATATTTATAGTTTCAGTACATGTCTGTCTTTTTTATTATTATTATTAAATCATAGCTGTGTATATTAATGCGATCATGGGGCACCATACACTGGTTTTATAAACAGTTTGACACATTTTCATCACACCGGTTAACATAGCCTTCCTGGCATTTTCTTAGTTATTACGTTAAGACATTTATATTCTACATTTTTAATGACCAACTATCTGTTTGAGAAAAATAGGATTGTTATTGTGTCAGGAACTAGGGCAAGTGCCAAATGTGAGAAATGGTACTCAGGGACGTAGTGAGTGGTCCCCAAACTGTCTGGTCTTGGCAAGGGTTGTGAAACAGCAGTCATATTCTAATTTCTCATGTGACATAAAATCTCAATAAACTAAAAGTCCAAATTACCAGAGTGATTTAATACCCCTCCTCCTGTAGAAAAAGTCAATGGTAAAGAATTAAACGGGCATGTTTGACTCAATGTTTCATATCATCTTCATATTCTACTCTTACAGTGATTTTTATATTAAATATTTCAAATCTTTGAAATAACACCATTCATTTAACTAGAATTAGAGTATTAATTAATATTAGAGTATTTAATTAACTAGAATATCTTTTTCTGCTTGTAATGGTTATTATATTTAACTTTTTATTGACATAAAAATGCACAGAGAAAAGTGCACAATTCCTAGATGTACAACTTGGTAAATATCAGAACAGAGTATGTGCATTCTGTGGAAATAACTGACACAGGTGAAGAAAGAGTCCACCACTGGCATGCTGGAGCAACCTCCCAGAAGATCATTATTTAAGTATTAACACAGAATATCTTGGCTTATTTTTAAATTTTGTATCAATAAAATCATACAATATGTAATTTGTTTTTGGTATGTCTGCCTCCTTTGGCTTAATATTGTGGGATAATTCAATGTGGTGTTACCTGCTGTTCATTTTTATTGCCATATGTTATTTCACTTCAATGAATATACCCAAATCTTCTTATCTATCCTCACAATAACTAAAAGTTTGAGTAATTTGAATGGTTTCCCATTGGGGGATATTATGAGCAATGCTGATATAAGTGTTATTGAATATATCTTTGATATCTAAGTATACTCATTCAAGGTGTGTAAACAAAGAAGTAAAACTTCCAGGTCACAGATAAATTATTTTTTCAGATTTAGTAAATAATGCCAAACAGCTTTCCAAAATGCTTATAATAATTTAGACTCCATTAGAGTCTAATTTAGACTCTGAAAATCCCCATTATTTCATATTCTCACTTAGCACCATTAATTTTTTTAATGCAGTTTGAAGTATAATGTTATTTTATTTATTTATTTATTTATTTATTTATTTATTTATTTATTTATTGAGACAGAGTCTGACTAGGTGCCCTTGGTTGAAAGCCTTGGTGTCAGAGCTCACAGCAACCTCAAACTCTTGGGCTTAAGCGATTCTGTTGCTTCAGCCTCCCAAGTAGGATTGAGAGTACACACTGCAAGTGGTGAGGCTAACCATAGGTGCAGGATAGCACTGAGCACTTCTCGCAGTCATTTTATTGAGAAGATACATAATGGGCAGAACAATTACTAAGCAAAGACATGAAGGGGCTGTGTACTCAGGGAAATGATCTTATAGGTGCCAAGAGAGTACGAACTCAAGGAAATGATCTTCAAGGGTGGTAAGGGAAATGATCTCCAAAAATACTACATGCAAATTTTCTCCACTAATCCTTCAAAGAACTGCCATAAAATGCTTAATGTTTAACAATAGTCTTACTACTACAGGACTGAACTTTGCTCCTCCAGGATTACTGAGATGCTTGGTGGCTGGGCTTCTAAGTCACAGAGATTTCCAGGCTTGCCAGGAGAATGTCCTGGTCTCAGTAATTCCTCAGGTGAGTTATGATATTGGTGGCTGTTGTAATAAGTAATGTTTAATCCTCTATAGGTGGGACAATAGGCACCTGCTACAATGCCTTGCTATTTTTTTTTTTTTTTTTTTTTTTTTTGGTTACAGTTATTTAGCTGGCCTGGGTCAGGTTTGAACCTGCCACCCTCAGTATACGTGGCTGGCGCCATACCCACCGTGCTACAGGCACTGAGCCTGCTATCTTATTTTTAATGTCTATAAATAAGAAGATGAATTTAGGATTTACTTTTTAATATGTTACTTTATAGTGATACTTACCACAATAAAGAAACAAACCTTAGTGCTTAGAAGGACAGATTTGAAGATCCAGTGCCATATGACCCATCTCTGCTGGTGGTCAGAACATCTCTTCGCTTTTCTTAGCCTCAGTTTTCTCACCCTTAAAATGGAAATAATATATAAAAGGGGTTGTTGTGGATAAAAATAGTCAATTCACATGAAGTGTTAGGTGTAGTACTAAGAAAGTAGAAATAATTTCAGTCCTATCATTACCTCAGCAAAGTACTCTGATATTGGCTAAAAGATCTAGGCAACCAAAGGAAACCCAAAAATTATGCCCACAAATCCTCTATAATCCTAGTTTATAAAAATCAAAATAAAGTAATCCTAATTTTTTTTCTTTTCACAGAATTTATTAGCCCTAGGTTTAATAATATATAGTATATCAATAATAAATGATATTTTTCCACAGAGGTTAAGAGGAAACATTCTGAAGCTAGAGCACAATGGTTAAAGCCTGACTTCTCCACCTATGAACTGGGTGAACATAAATTGGCACTGGGCCTGTCTTTTCCTCCCAGCTTCAGCTAGAATGGAAATAAAAGTAGAACCTCTGTCATAAGGGTTATGGGGTACATGACATCAACTATCAGTACAGCAGTTAGAATCTAAAACAGAGTAGGCACTCAGTACTAGACAGATGATTCCACACTTTCAGCAACTCTCTACTCATTTTTAACCACCTACTGATGATAGTAAAGGACAGTCAGGGTGGTGCCTGTGGCTCAAGGAATAGGGCACCAGCCCCAATGCTGGAGGTGGGGAGTTCCAACCCAACCCCAGCCAAACACTGCAAAAAAAAAAAAAAAAAAAAAAAATTTTTATTTGATTTAGTAAGAGCTGATGTTTGGAAATCTCTGGTGCCTCATAGGTGTGAAGATAAACTTTTCTACTCTACCAAAATGATTTTTTATAGATTATGGTTTAGGAAATTATATGAACCTTAAAATGATCCATGTATGGTATGCTATACAATAAACTTCCTTCAAGGGTAAAAATTAGTGTTATGAATAGATGGTTTAAACTTCATGGCATAACAAGAAGCTAAGTCAAGCAAGCAGCCCCACTTCCATTATGGTTCCATAAGGCTGATGTGCTCCTTTTCCATCCTATATTCTGTGAGTTAAAAATAAAACCAGGAAATGAAGTTCTTTAGTACTCCTTTATTTAAAATTTATAAAATTGGAGCTCTATAGAATCTAAATAAACAAGATCTGGGGACCATTTATTTGCCTTTAAGTAGACAGACATCTATATCATGTAAGATATATGAATTTTTTCATCATAATGGAAATGTGATGGAAAATAAATATGCCTATGTTCTCCAGTAGACCATCATTAGCTTATTGATATTTCTGCTCTCCCACATAGAACATAAAGACTTTAAAGAATGTTCTACATAAGAACTAATCAACAAAAGTTAATGAATTTTATTCATTTATTCTTATCAAAAATTTCTAAGCTCCAAAATATACCCACCAAAACAAACACATGTTACTTTGAAGCACAAGGCAAATATATGAATGGAATTCCCTATAACTGTCCATAAGAAGTAGAGGTAACAACAGCAATCAAAATCATGACATTTAAGAACCACTAGACTGCTAAGTCATTTACAAGTCTCTCATAGTTTTCCAAACGTCTTTATTTTCCTAAAAGCTAGGAAATTGTGTTTTGCTTAAGATAAGCCAACATATTTGGGTCTGTTTCATAATTCTGCACACATGAATTCTAAGCAGCTCAGAACTGACAGAACATATCCTTCTGTGTCTGATACTTCACTCCTGTTCAATGGAAGATGATCCAATAATCAATGGAGGGCCTTTTGCTTTGCGTGAAAGCAGAATGGTGAAGAAATAAGCCAACATGAAGAAATGTTTTCAATTTTATTTCTACTTATCTTTCTAATGATTTTTTTTTTTTTTTTTTTTTTTTCAGTTTTTGACCAGGGCTGGGTTTGAACCCGCCCCCTCCAGAATATGAAGCCAGTGCCCTACTCCTTTGAGTCACAGGTGCTGCCCACTAATGAATACTTTTTATATAAAAATATTTTGATTTATACATTCAACAAGTATTTTCATCTATTCTATTCAAGTTAGCGATCCAGATAACTACTATGGAATGTATCAAGTAAAATCCATGTAGCCAAAACAAACAAATAAGCAAACAAAAACCCTTTACATTCTAGAGGGCAGATTAGATAAGACATGCATTTGAATAAATCTAATTCAAGATATATAAAATATGGAGAAGCAGAATTAAACTACTGTAGTAAATCAGAGAGATCCTCTTTCACGAGGAGACCAGGAAAGATTATCTGGAGAGGAAAATATTCAACCAAGGTAAAAAAAAATACAGAAAATCATTCATACCCACCTTGCAATCTTTCTCTAACAATGTAAATTACTCTGGGTTTCCCCGTCCAAGTAAACAGCTCAGCATTTTGCTTTTTTCGCAATGATCATAAATATTGCTGTGATTTGTATGGGGATTTTATTTGACCTTGATGCCCACTTTTCAAGGAGAAGTATATTTCACTTGGTAACTAGGCTTGTGTTTGATGAATCTGATCACGCACGATAAATGAACCAACGGGTATATGAAACAAGACTATACTTGTGGAAAAATTACTTACTTAGCAATTAATGAGCCTATTTTCATTGATGCCTCAGGCACTTGAAAAAATGATGGGAATAAATTGAGGCAATTTATTTAGAAAATGCAAAATTGTTCACATGGATGGTATTTGTTACCTACAACCTTTCACAATGAGACCAACTCAGTATACTTCAGAATATAGTGAAGTAGGCAAGATTTGTACAATGAAAACATTAGGAAAAACTCTGGAAGAATTACGAAAATAATTTGACCTTATATTCAAAACCCAGAAGCTATAATGCATTGAGTATAAAAAAGGAGAGTCCTACATGTGGTAATGGAATGAAGAAGGGAAGAGAAAGAAATGAGAGAATTTGAAGGGAGAGGTTTTCCCTACACAAATCAAAATCATGGCTTTTAATGTTTACATTTTGTTTTGATGTTCTCAATAATGGGGAAAACCATCTCCTTGCCAAACACAGGATATGGATCAACACTACTGCCTTAAAAGGCATGGGAAGAAAGATCCCATTCCCAGATTTTAGTCAAATATTTTCCAGAATACATATTAAGGAAGGATCTACCTCCTTAGCATCATGTAATTCCTTAATTACCAGTGTCATACAGATTAAACTTTAAGAAATAAAAACAGAAATAACTAAAACTCCAAATATAGACAAAGTCTTTAAAAATTGAGGGAATAGTAAGCCCTGATTCAAAAAAGAGATTGCTCCAACGCAGACACAAAGAATTTGAATAAATTTGAAAGAGAAGAGGAGCAATAAACAAACTCCACAGGAGATCAATAAACTCCAAACTAGAATGCTAAAAGCAGAGAATTAAGAATATATAACTAACACTGACAGTTATTTTTTAGATAACTTTACCCATTCCTAGGACATACTCCTGAAATAATATCAAGTATCCCACTGTATATATAAATTTTAGTTTATTTAGTGTACACATGTATAAGTATAAAGATACATCCAAGAGATAGTTTAGAAAAGCAATGTTTTATGTCCACTGTGAAAATTCTCAAAAAGCACTAAGACATTGCAAGTCGATTGTGGTAAAATGTGAAATATAGGTCTATAATTTACTTGCAAGAAAATTATGGATATATCTTTGGAAATTCTTGATTCCATCTGGTTAATGTTAAAATAGTAAATCTATTATTTTGTAATCACTGAGAAACATATTGTATATGAACTGGTTATCCTGAAGGTCCAAGATTCATAGAAATTCTCCAGGTGCAAGTATGAGTCAAACATACTATTCTCATCTATGCAAAAGTGAGATGATTAATAAGAGGGAAATAGACAATAAATCCCATTCAAATTATAGCATAGCTACATTGCTCTTGATCTGACACCACTGGACACCGGAGCAGTCATCCAGACAGATTCAAAAAATTTTAGTTATATTTCACTGCAATATTTTAGGTGTTATATTCCATAGTTATATTTATAGATTTGTAGCTTTACAAATGTGTAAAGGGCATATTGTTCAAAACTATCAAGAATTGTGAGAGTCACATGAAGGTTATCTTGTATGAAATGCAAAATTATATTTAAGTCAAAATTCTGATGCCCAAACCTGTCTGGCTAGGTGAACAGGAAACTTTAGAGGAATTTGCTCAATAGACTCATTTAAAGAAACTAGCTCCTTATGCATTACTCCAATTTGAAAACAGCCTATAATATGTGCAACCCATAACTCACAACCCAAAGCAAAGATTGCATGTCAGTTCCGCCTATAGTATTCACTGTGCTTAAAAACATCTGCCACAATTACTTTCCTTCTAGAAAATAATTAGATATGTAGTGGTATTAAAGCTGAAAGCCTGACTGTACATTTAATATCAAAAGTTTAGATTCTTAAACCCAGAAGCAAATGATATTGTAAACACACTAGGTCATAAAACTTCCACTCTTCAATAGTTGTAGAATTTGATGGTCATTTGTCTTTTCTTACAAAATTATCATTCATGCTTTTCATCATAAGGAGGTTGAAGCAAACTGCATTCATACTTTGCCACAAATTTGTCAAAAAAGGCAAAATCATTTATCTAAATTCTATACAGTTTAGAAGAATTAGTTTTAAAATGTGAGTGATAAGTATGTTGGTGCTGGCTGTCACTTCTCTTTTCTTCTTCAGCTCTTCCTTTCTTTCACCCACTTGAGATGTTAGAAAAAAGAGGATACCGGGGGAGGGTTGTGAATTCTCTTCCACGGAAGGATGCTTATGTAGTATTCAATGATCTCAGAAGTGTGTCTTAAAAGGGCTACATGGAGTCATATCTGACTTGGACTAATTCCTCTCAGCTAGTGGTGATTGAAACCACAATTGGAAAACAATGGGTTTCCATTCAACTCTGACAATCTGGCTCATGTGGAAATTGTTCATAAGATGTTCGTAGTGTACCAATTTGGTAAAGTGTTTACTGAGGCTCTGTGATAATACTTTCAATAAGGCAATACCTACTGTCATTTATATAGGCTACCCAAAGGTAAAACATTCATTTCCAATTCTATAAAAAATGCCTATTGACATTTAGATGCAAACTTAGACAAGCTCAAAATATGTTTGCCTTATTTTTCTTTCCTGCTGTAGCTAAAATATCTTTTTTCTAAACAACCTTGTCTTTTCAGCAGCATTTGGTCCTGAAAATATTATAAAGGAATTCCCCTAAAGCTTAGATTCTAGGTATTAATATTACCCAGAAGATTTGCCATATAAGTATACTAGAACAGCTGAAAAAGAAAGTATCTGCTTAATTGCTCAGATTCCTTCATATAATACCTCCTAGACAAAACAGAACTCCAACAGATAGTTCAAAAAAGCAACTATGACAATGGAAAGTAATCAGAAGAATAATTTCCAATAAGAATTATATACAAATTATTCTGTATATAACTGTATATAACTGAGTCTGTATATAACTCTTATTAGAGTATACAAATTATTTATTGGAGTATACAAATATATATAAATTATGCTAGAGGGGAAAAGAAATAAAACTTTGGATATTTGCACTATTTTTTCAATATTCATTCAATATTCATCAAGTATGCAAACAGATTTATAGATATTTTGAAATTATAAATACATATTTTAAAATTACAAATCAAAATTATATTTTAATTTATTTGGCAAGGCTTAGAAAGTATCTGCATATCTGTGAAAACCTCAACTCCATTTTTCACATATAGTGTCAATTGATTTTTCATATAAAACATGCATGTTCAATACAAAGAAGACCGCTGCCATATTTACACAAGATACTAAGTCAAATTTATAAAAAAGTTATCTTAATCTCTTAATTAGATTGCTTAATATTTTATAAGATGTTACAAAGAATTCTAATTGTTTATGAATATATATTTGCAATAAAATATTTAATACACATTAGCAAAATCTCAGTTTGCTGGTATTTGTCATTAAATAATCAGTATTTTAAAAAGCTTATACATAAAATACTCGCCTCAGACTAATTCATCTTTCCAAGCTTGACAGTTTACTTATGGGGGGTCAAAATATCTATTTTCTAAAGAGAAAATATAGCTAATCAGAGAGACCATTTGCCAGATAGTCTCAGAAACAACAAACAGTTTTATACGAGGAAGAAAAAAACAGACAAACAAACATAGATTTGGATTAATTCTGAGGCAAAAGTGCCAGAAACTATAAGTGATTCCATGGGAAGTTGTGGAGTAGAACAAGAAGCAGCAAGGTAAACCCCTGTGAGGCTAAGAGTCCAGCAAAAAAAAGTAAGTGAAGTGGTTTGTTCCCCCTTCCCTCTTATCTCTGGTAGTCAGCAGACTCCTGAGCTGCTGGAGAACCTTTCTCCCCTCCCAAGCCAAAAAGCTAATGCCACCACTGAACTGGGAGCTTTTTGAAGCAAAAGCACCTGGTTTCCAGTCCCCTGGAGGTACCTTTCAACACCACAGACTCAAGCCAGGATGACAGGCACCATACTGCTTCTTCATCCACCATGTGCCTTATCCCTCCTGGGAGCTTTACTCCCACCCCACCCCTATCCCCCAGTTTTCATCTAGCTCATTCCACATGGACATTTTCCAACTTCAGCCGAGATTGCAGAAGTCACAGGCAGCTGGTGGGTCCTGGGAGATATACATGATCCCAGAACCTGGACATCCTGCCTTCCAGAAAAAGAGAGAGAGAACGATGAACAGAGTGCTAGTTTTCCTCCATGCAGACTCATCCTCTCCTCCCTTACCCATGGCTGCTGCCTCCGCTCTGTGGGTGCATTCACAATACCAAGCTTCCACAGAAAGTAAGACATAAACCTTTCCTCTTAAAAACCTACAGCAAGGGCAGCACCTGTGGCTCAAAGGAGTATGGCGCGAGATCCATATGATGGAGGTGACAAAACCTACAGCAAGGGCAGTGCCTGTGGCTCAAAGGAGTAGGGCACCAGCTCCATATGCCAGAATTGACAGGTTCAAACCCAGCCCCAGCCAAAAACTGCAAACGAAAAAAAACCTGCAGCAAACTAACTCAGACTGTGAGCTCCCTGCTTCACTGGCCTTCCCCAGAGCTGCTTGCCCAGCTGTTCTATCAGAGCAGGGCACAACCTAAAGTATAGGACATTAAACTCCTTGAGTACTCCATAAGCAACTAGGCACCAACATGCTTCTCCCCCGCAAGCATCAATCCTGGCTTGGTTTGGGGGAACCAAGAAACAGACCTACAGGCTAGATCCTATACCCCCAGGACTCAGTCATGTTGCTCAGGACATGGAGGGGAGATTTGTGACTCATTTCAGGAGGTAAGGGAGTTCTCATGGGTAAAACTACAAAAAAAAAAAAAAAAAAAAAAAAAAAATGCAGTGCAGGCCCCAGCCATAACACACATGCAGAGCACATCTCCCCACCACAGGAAGGCCATGCACCCAGACTGGAGTGGAATCCTGGACAGGAAAGTTCCCAGCACACAGTTCCAGTGCAGGAGAGCTTAGCTAGTTTGAGATCCTGTCTGTAGGCAGACTGCAGAGAGGGACCATGGAGCAAAGAAGAGTGAAATTATCTAAATTGTGACTTTCAGCTGGCCCCACTCTCACAAGCAGATTTTCTGATTGGCTGGGACCACTTCAGCTCATCTCTGGTGACTTTCCCAGAGCCTGGGAACATGCCTTTGACTCATACCAAAACAGCTTACCTTACCAGCTTTTGTGGAGTCTGAGGGCAAATTTACCTAACTCACCTCTGTCTAGCCTTACTCTCCCAGCTGCCTATGCTGTGGTGGAGAATAAAGATCCATCTGGAAGGTCCAGGGCCCCATCTACCACCTGAAGCATTCAAATGCTTCTCCTGAGGGGATACACCCATCCCAGGCTGCCAAAATAATATTTTACTTTGCTCCTTTGGGCAAGCACCACCTATTGAGAAGGAAGCCAATTTGCACAGCATTTACTGACTCAATCATACAGGATGGGGTTGATTCCTACCACAAGTACCACCTATTGTCTCAGAGATAAAACAGGGATGCCAGTAAAACTTACACTGTTAAGAAGACCATAGGGGAATGAGAAAGAATTTCAAAGATCTCCATCTTGCATCATAAAACAAAGACAGAGAATTTGCCCATAAACATGGCCCACCACAACTACAGCATACAAACAACTAGCAACTGAGAAAACTACAACATCAAGGATATCAATAACCAAGGCAACCAATCCAGGTCCTAGGTCCTATAAAAGCACTCACAAGCAAAGTCAAAGATTATTACCCAGCATATGCTACAGACACAACCTCACGAGTGAAGAAGATAAAAAGCCTCATCTAAACAAAACAAAATCCAAAAATTAGAAGCAAAAACTCCTTCAGATAAGGAATCGGTGAAAAAACTCCAGAAGTACAGAAAATTAGACTGTAAGTACATGTTAAAAAGAGAACACCAGCTCTCTAGAAATGGATAGTAACCAAAATATAAATATAAAAATGGAAGATAAAAAATTCCATGTATATATTGAAAGGAAGCTCAATGAAATCCTTAAAAAAAAAAAGGAAAACCAAATCAAAGATACCAGAAAAACAATTCAGGAAATAAATAAATAAATAAAAAATACCAAAAAGATCAACATATTAAAAAAATAGAAATTCTGAAAATAAAAAACTCATTTAAAGAAATACAAAATACAGTGGAAAATTTTAAGAATAGACTTGACCAGGCAGAAAAAAAGAATTTCAAAGCCTGAAGAAAACTCTTTCAAATTAAATCAGTCAGTCAAAAACAAAGAACAGAAAATTAAGAATAAATAACAAAGCCTAAAAGAAATTTAAAATTGTGTAGAATGGACAAATGCAAGAATCACAGGCATCCCTGAGGGTGAGGAAGAAAACATACAAGGACTAGAAAATTTATTTGTAATAAAGTTAATTTCTTACTTAAGGAACAATTTAGAAAAACTTCTCTGTTCTTTCTTGTTCATGTTCAAGAAGCTCATTGTGAGCTTCATTACAACCTGCGAGATTCATTTCAAAGAGGCAATCACCAAGACACATAGTCCTCAAACTGGCCAAAGTCAATACAAAGGAGGAACTCCTGTGAGCCCTGAGGTAAAACATCAGGTAACCTACAAAGGAAAACCCATCAGGCTAACTACAGATTTCTCCGTTGAGATTTTTAAAAACGTAAGGGATTTGGCTCCAATTTCACTCTTAAATAGAGCAACTGCTAGTCCAGAATTATGAATTCTACACACAGAGTTTTATACATGAAGAAGAAATAAGGAATTTTACAGTAAAACAATGACAGGGAATTTGTCAAGACCACATCTCCCCTGCAGGAATTATTCAGAACAGCACTATGGATGGATGAGCACAATAGAGACCCACCAGTGTAAACCCACTCAAAAGCTAAAGTTCTGAGCTCGTATAAAACAATAGCACAACAAATAAAACAAAGCAATAAGGTACTACCCAACAGGATGAACAAAACATTAACCCAAGAATCAATTGTATCAATCAATGTGCATGGTCTCAGTGACCACTCAAGAGATGTAAGCTGGCTAAATAGACAAACAAACAAAACAAAAAATATATCTATTTTGTTCGGGAAACACAGGAATGCACAATTACTCCTGAGAAAGATGGAAAGTATGTGAAAGGATGCAGACATAATGTGAAAGGATGGAAAATAATAATATTTCAAGCAAATAGAAACAAAGAAAAGAAAAGCAAGTGTAGCCATTTTTATAGCAGATGAAATTGACATTAAATCAACAATAGTAAAGTTAGACAAAGATGATCATTATGCAATGGTAAAGGGAGGAATTCAACAAGATGGCAACAATCCTAAATATTCATATACCTAACACAGGAGTGCTCAGATTCATAAAGGAAACCCTACTAGCTCTATATAAAGAGAGAAACAGCATCATTGTAATTGTAGGTGGTTTTTATACCCCACTGACAGAACTGGACAGACGGTCCATGTAGAAAAAAAGAAACATGGACTTAAATGGGACTCTACAATAATTGAATATACTAGACATTTATAGAACATTTTACCCCCAACCTACTCAATTTACATTTTACTCATCAGCACATGGAATATTCTCCACGATTGATCAGATTTTAGGCCATAGAACATTTCCAAACAAATTCAAATAAATAGAAATAATACCATTTGTCTATTCAGACCATAGCAGCATAAAACTAGAAACAATCCAAGAGAAATAGTTCTATACAAACTCTTGGAAATTAAACAAAGTGCTACTGAACAATGATTGGGTCAATAATAAAATTAACATGGAAGCCAAAATTCTTGCATTATATGACAAAGGTAGACACAAAATATCACAATTTAGTGGATTGCAAAAGCAGTCGTAAGGGGAAAATTCATAATGCATACATCAAAAAGACAAAAATATTCCAAATTAACATTTTAATGACACATCTCAAGGAACTAGAAAAAGGAGGGCAAACCAAACCCAAAGCAAGCAAAAGAAAATAAATAAAGTAAAAACAGAATTAAATGTAATGAAAAACAAACAAAAATAAAAAGGATTAATGAAACAAAAAGATGGTTCTTTGAAAAGATAAACAAAATTGATAGATCTTTTGCTAGATTAACCAAAAATGGAATAGCAAGGACCCAAGTAAGCTCAATCAGAAATGAACAAGGAAAAATATAATACAAATGATACCAAAGATACACAAAATATCATCTGTGAATATTACAAAAATCTCTAAGAACATAAAGTTGAAAATATAAAGGAAAATGGACAAATTTCTAGAACAAACAACTTCAACAAGGGTCAATCTTGAAGAAATAGAACTCTTGAACAGGCCATTAATGAGCAAAAACATTAAAGCAGTATTGCAAAATCTTCCAACAAAAATAGTGCTGGTCTAGATAGATTCACAGCTGAATTTTACCATATCTACAAAGAATAGATAGTACCCACACTGCAGAAATTATTCTATAACATCAAGAAGCAGGAAACCCTTCCAAACAAATTCTGTATTCATCAAAGACAGTACACTTGATATCAAAGTCCAGAAAGGAAACACACACACAACAAACAAATACACACCAATGTCTCTTACGAATATAGTTGCAAAAAAAATCCTCTGTAAAATACTAGCATACTGAATTCAACAGCACATAATAAAAATAACCCACAATGACCAAATGAGATTTATACCAGGAATGCAAGGATAGACCAATATAGGTAAATCAATAAATATTATTTACCACATAAAAAGCATAAACAAAGCCTATATAATCATCACAATAGATGTAGAGAAACATTCCACAATATTCAGCACTCTTTCATGATAAAAAAAAAAAAAAAACCCTCACAAATGAGGCACAGGAAGACCTAGAAATAATAAAAGCCATATGACAAACCCACAGCCAACATCATACAAAATGAGGAAAAGTTGAAAGAATTTCCACTATGAACAGAAATAAGACAAGGATGCCCACTGTCACCATTATAAGTCTAGCCAGAACAATCAGGCAAGAGAAAGGCCAAATTGGAAAAGAGATGGTCAAGGTATCACTTTTTTTCTGGTGATGTAATTTTATATCTAGAAAACCACAAAGGCTCCACCAAGAGACTACTGGAATTCAATGAGTCTCATGCAACAAAATCAATGTATGCAAATTACTAGCATTTCTGTATACCAATAGCAGTCAAGCTGAGAGTCAAATCAAAGCCTCAATATCATTCACAAGAGCCATAAAAAATTAAAATACCTATAAATTTACTTAACTAAAGAGATGAAAGAGCTCTACAAGGAGAACTATAAATTATTTAGGAAAGAAATTACAGATGACACAAACAAATAGAAATATATTCATGCTCATTGATAAATTGTTAAAATGTTAATACTACACAAAGAGATGTGCAATTATCCCCACCAAAATACCAATGTCATATTCCAAAAATCTAGAAAAAAATAATTTCACACTTCATTTGGAACCAGAAAATAGCCCAAATAGTCAAAGCAAGCTTAAGAAAAAAGAACCAGTCTGGAGGCATCACATAACCAGACTTCAAACTGCACTAAAAAACTATAGTAGCCCAAACAACATGGTATTAGCTCAAAAATATAGACATAGACCAATGGAACAGAACAGAGAACGCACACACAGAGCTATCTATATTTACTGCCAACTGATCTTTGACAAAGCAGACAACAATATACACTGGGGAAAAGAAGCCCTTTTAAATAAATGTCTCTGGGAAAATTGGATAGTCACATGCAGAAAAATGAAACAGAATTAATATCTCTCAACATTCACAAAGATTAATTTCAAATAGATTAAAAAAACTTTATCATAAGGCATTAAACCATTGGAAAAACTCATCTAGATATTGGTCAAGTTAAGGAATTTATAAAGATGACCCCAGTAACCACAGAAACATAAAAAAAAAAAAAAATTATAAAGATGACCCCAGTAATCACAGAAACATTAAAAAAAAAAAAAAAAAAAAAAAAAACAAAGTCATGATTAAATTAAAAAGGCTTCTTCACAGTTAAGGAAACAATAAACAGAGCAAAAAGACAACCTACTGAGTGGGAGAAAATGTATTCACAAGCAACCATATGATAAAGGGCTAATAACCAGAATCAACAAAGAGCTCAAGCAAATCAGACAGAAAAATACCAAATAACTCCATTAAAAAAATAGACCAAAGACACGAACAGAAGCTTTTTGAATGAAAATAGAAAAATGGCCAGTAAACATGAAAAAATGCTCAGCATCACTAATCATCATAGAAATGCCAATTAAAACCACAATGAGGTTATCACCTTACCTCTTTTAGAATGGCTTTTAGTTAAAATTTCCAAAAGCAACACATGCATGGATGTGGAGAAAAAGGAAAACTTATACACTGTTGGTGAGACTGAAAGTTATTACATCCTCTATGAAAAACAGTATGGAGATTCCTCAAAGAACTAAAAATAGATCTTACCATTTGATCTAGAAATCCCACTACTGTGTATTTAACTAAAGGAAAAGAAGTCATTTTATCAAAAAGACATTTTCACTTGCATGTTTATTGCAGCACAATTCACAATTGCAAGGATGTGGAATTAACCCAAATGCCCATCAATTCATGAGTGGATTAGCAAAATATGGTATAGGTATACTGTGGAATACTATTTAGCCATGAAGAATAATGAACTAATGCCTTTTAAAGCAATTCAAATGGAACTGGAAGCCATTAACTTATCTAAAGAATGGAATAATAAACACCACATGTACTTGGTATTAAATTGAAACTAACTAATGAGCACACATGGGCACAGGGGGGCATTAACCTCAGTGTATATCAACTATGGGTGAACGAGAAGGGAATGGGCAAAATCCTACAAAACAGGTCCAGTGAACACCATTTGGGTGATGGACATGCTTATAACCTTGGCTCAAGCATTACAAAAGGGATCCATGTAACTAAAAATATGTGTATCCCTGTAATATTTTGTAAGTAAAAAAAAAAAAAAAGGTGGCACCTGTGACTCAGTGGGTAGGGTGGTGGCCCCATATACCAAAGGTGGTGGGTTCAAACCCAGCCCTGGCCAAACTACAACAAAAAATAGCCAGATGCTGTGATGGGCGCCCGTAGTCCCAGTTACTCGGAAGGCAGAGACAGGAGAATCGCCAATCGCCAATCGCCTAAGCCCAAGAGCTGGAGCTTGCTGTAAGCTGTGACACCATGGCACTCTACTGAGGGTGACAACATAAGACTCTGTCTCTAAAAAAAATATTTCCTGTCACCTGAAAATACTTGTAAATGATTGTAGTTTGAGTTTAAGTCTATAATCAAAACCATATGTTAGTCAATGCCTATGGCTAGAGTTTGACTTTTAACTAGCTACAGATATAAAAGATTTGGAGACAAGCTTGAGTTTTTACTGGTAGTTTGCAAGCTGGAACACACACATGCATGCACACATAACATAAACACACATATACGCACCCACACAAATCACATCGCCCTACAAAAATCAAGTGAACTACAGGGTTAAAGTATTCTCTCAGCTTTGGATAGTCTTTTATACAGTTTCCAAAACCACAAGTAACAGACTAATAAGAGTTTATAGATAAGAATTCAAACTTCTTATTTTAGCTGGAAAACTCTCAGCTGAGGAGTTAATATATTCCTAGGTTGGTTCTGCATGGTTCCAGACAATACAGCTTCATCTTAAAAAAAGAAATCAGTCCATGTGTCCTCTATATGCATCAATTAGCAGAAATAACTTGAATGTGATTATCACAAAATCACATCTATGTAAACGACAAATATTGAAAATAGATGTAGAGTATGAAATATTTTATAAATATATAAATGTAAATGATAGAAAATAGATATAAAGTATAAAATATTTAGAGAATAGAAGAAAATACTCAAATTAGTATGGAGAAAATAAATGCCTTTAAATGTTGACCAGGGAGATTGGGGGAAAAAAATACCAGTGAAAATGTGATAACTGAAAATAAAATCTTAATCTATGAGGTCAAATGGATATTAGAAAGAATTGAAAAGAGAATTTATGACCTGAAATATAGATGAGAAGTTATTCCACATGGAGAATGAATTTATAGGAAATAAAAGATATAAAATACAAAAGAATAGTAGACAGAGAAAGGAGGTCCAACATGTGTCTAACTAAAGTTCAAAAAAATTGAAGAAGTAATATGTGAGGAATTTCCAAAGATATGTTGCAAGATACCAATCCTCTGATTCAGGAAGCTCAAAAAATTTCAATCAGCATATAATTTTAAAACAAAACCTAGACTTATATAATTAAAGTACTAAAAACAAATACAAATATAAAAGTCACGAAAACAACTGGGGGTGGGAAGAGAAATTACCTACTACAAAGGAATAATAATTTGATGCCGGCTTTTCAGAGTCAAAAATGGAAAGCTGTTAATAATAAAATATATTCAAAATACAGGGTAAAAATTATATTGTCAATGATACTATTTTCTTCTTTTGGGAAGCAGTTTTTGGGCCAGGGCTGGGTTTGAACCCACCATCTCTGGCATATGAGGCCTGTGCCCTACTCTGTTGAGTCACAGGCATTGCCAGTGATACTATTTTCTTAATAATTTTTAAACATAAGCCAAAACTAATTTGAAGACTCTACCAAAAAGTAAATACGTAAGACAATTTGCCTTACCACACATCAAAATTTATGAATAAGCTAAATAATTTAAAGAGTAAAATAGCACAGCGATAGAAAATTAGACAAATGAGATGCAACAGACTGCAGAAGAACAGACTCACCCACACAATGGACTATAAAAACAATTATGCCGGAATTACTTATAATTCATACTGATAAAAATGAAATTGGATTCTTAGCTCACACCTCATAATTTTCAGATGAATAAAAGGCTTAAGTATAATAGACACAACTGAAATATATAAGCACATTATAGGAGGCTGTCTTTTACTTCAGTGTAGAGAATTTTGCTTAAAAAAGATGTAAAAAACATTAACCATAAAAGATCAAAAATATTCAAATATATTTAAATTAAAAACTTACAGTCTTCAAAACACTCCATAAAATTGACCAAAGATGAGGGCAGTGCCTGTGGCTCAAAGGAGTAAGGCGCTGGCCCCATATGCTGGAGGTGGCAGGTTCAAACCCAGCCCTGGCCAAAAACTGGGGAAAAAAAAAAAAAAAAAAAATTGACCAAAGATGAGTCACATGGAAGGAAAAAGTGTTTGCAACTCACATAATGGACAAGGTCTATTATCTCCATTTTATGGAAAACTTCAATAAAAGTCAGACAATCCAATAAGAAAACAGGCTTAAGTTGTTTCATAGAAAAGGAAACATAAAGTCCTATAAGCATATGAAAAATTATCCAACCTACTTTAG
Source organism: Loris lydekkerianus (assembly GCA_963574355.1). Taxonomy (NCBI): domain Eukaryota; kingdom Metazoa; phylum Chordata; class Mammalia; order Primates; family Lorisidae; genus Loris; species Loris lydekkerianus. The sequence continues at coordinate 50,164 of CAUYPK010150543.1, read as the reverse complement.
AACCAAAGATATCCCAATTAAAAAATTTTAGCTCAGCATTATTTTACTTTAGAGAAAAAGTAAAAAATATTGTAGAACCATCTTTCAAAAAGTTTATGGAGCAAGAGGAATTTTTATACACTGCTAGTGGAGATAACAATTAGTTCAATCAGTTTGGCATTCTCTAGATAAGCCAGATAGAATTTAAATACAGAACTTCTACTCCTGGACATATTCTTAGAGAAAACTTTTTTACATGTTCATTTGGAAACAACCTACATATCCCACCAGATACAGTACAGTATATTCATACAGGGAAATGTTACATAGGCAGCAAAAACGGATGATGTACCCTTGCCACAAACATCAAATACGGGCAAATCTTAAACACATTATATTGAATGAAGACAGCAAATTACAGAAAAATGCAAACATTTTAACAATATTCACATTTTTAAAACATACAAAATCAAACAATATTTTGCTTAAAGGTACATGCATAGGTGGTTGCTTACAAAGGAAAACAAGTAAATAAATTATTGTCATAAAGATGGAGAACATGATTAGGAAGTTCATAAGAACTACCAAAGTTTCTTATATTGTTTTATTTCTTAAGTTAAGAGGTACAAAGATGTTTATATTTATATATTAAGCTGTATGTATATTATTTATAATTTGTATATTATCATTACAAAATAATTTTTCAGAGAATGTAGCCTTCACATTGAGTAGCCATTCTCTTTCCTATTCCTCTGTCCTTTAAACTGCAAATTATGTTATGATACAGCATTTAAAAATATATCAATTTTATATTAATTCCCAAATACATTGGTATTATGCCTTTCCACTTAAAATCAAGGGTCAATATTTTATAAAACATTTAAAATATATTCTGCTTGAAATTTTACTGTGCCTTAGCTATATTGCATTATTTATGATGAAGTGTGCTTTGATAGACATGAATTTACATTTCTAATTCTAAAACTTTGTCAATTAAATATAGTAATACACTGTATAATTTTCTAAAATGAAATATCTCACACTAGAATACATATTGTGTTGTTTTAATTAGATTCAAGTAGTATTTCTTTGTAGAAATAATTTAGAATCATGCACACCCTAAGACATATTTTTTTAAAAACCTCAAGATGTTTTTCTTAACCATTATGTGTGGAAAATCATAATCTTGCCTTCACGGGTTGGTCATAGCCCACAGAACTCCTTCCACAAAGATTATTTTAATAACAGAGAATCTACTCTATTATTTCAATATTAGTAATAACAGAGGATCCAATCAGGATTTGCATATGGATATCTCCATTTGGGGTAATTGTCACTGATGCAACATTTATGTTTATGTTCAAGGACCTTGATCAGGGCTTGCTTCTCTTTCATAACTACTCAGCTCTGCTGTTGTAGCACAAAAGGATTATAGATAATACATTAATGAATAACATGGCTATGTTCTAATAAAATTTTATTTATAAAAACAAATGATGGACTAGATTCGGCCTACTCTAAAATTTTCATTTTGCTAAAAATACAAATATATGACATGTGAACTGTTCCTTGATTTCCTGCTAAATAATTTCAATTAAACTTTCTTGGATTAACTGACCTCTATATTCTCTTCCAAAAATGTTGGTCTTTTAATTCCTCAAACTCAGCTAGTTCCTTCCTGATTCCTGGCTGTCACTCACAGACACTAACTGTTCTTTCTACTGGAATATCCTAACTCCTTTGTTAGGTTACTCTTCAGTAAGTTTTTGATTTGAAGTTACCCAGTCAGAGAGGGCTTCATAGTATTCACTCATTTTTTAGTTTGTATGCATGACTTATTTATTATCTAATATTTTATCCTACTAGAGTGTAAGCTCCATGAAAGCAGAAACTATACTTATTTTCATAACCACTGTGTCCCTTGTACCTAAGATAATGCTTAGGAACAATTAGACAATACATACTTATGGAATATAAGCTGCTTTTAAAGTGATTTGTTCTAAAACTTATCATATAAGGTCAGGCAATTAAGGTCACTCACCCTAGAAAAAGGGCTATACGTTTGTTTCATTGGTCCTCAGATGGCCAAGAGGAGTACTTTGAAGGTGTGACTGTAGTGATATTCACCAGTGAGGTGTGCAGCACTTTTCCAGGGTGAATTCAGAAACTTAACTGTTAGCTCTTATATGATAATAGCTCTGATGGCTATCCCAGAAAAAGGGCTCCAAAATTGCTTTGAAAGGCTAACTAGTTATTATCTGTGATACAGAGCTTCTCAGGGGAATACTTTGAAGGTGACCATAGTGCTAGGTAGTAGCATTTTTTTTCCTTGCTCTTGAGTTTTTTTGTTTGTTTTGTTTTTTTACTTTTTTTTATTTTATTAAGTCATTTGCACATACATCATAAATACATTTGTGCTATTATGGGATTCGATGTGTTATTTGTACAAATTGGAGTGCTTACATCCTACTAATCAACATAGCTTTCACCTCATTTACCCAATTACAGCATTAAGACATTTGTGTTCTACCCCTGATAAATCCAACTTGTACTTATAATGTGCTCCACAGGTGTGGTCCCCCTACTAATCCTCCCTCTATAAACTCACCCCCTCCCTTCCCCTCTCCCTCCCCCTTCCCTCCTTCAGCCTAGGCTATAGCTATGTTTCATTTTTCATATGCAAGTGTGAGTGATTATAAATTGGTTTCACAGTAGTACTGAGTACAGTACATTGGATATATTTTTTTCCCATTCCTGAGATACTTTACTAAGAAGAATATTTTCCAGCTCCATCCGTGTAAACATAAAAGAGGTAGAGTCTCCATTTCTTTTTTTTTTTTTTTAATGCTGCATAGTATGAAACATTTTTTTCTAGGATGTTTGTGAACTTAATTATCCAACCTCATAGTTGTTCACTTAAAAATTGCCCATTACTTACAAGTCCATATACAAGAATGTACAAATTCCTTTGTATGGCAAAGGAGGACAGTCTCTATCCTCATACCTTGCTTCAACACAGTTCCTGTGCTTTCCAGAATCAAACTCATGCTCTACCACAGTTAACAATTGCATACAGGGCCCAGATTCCGAAAAATGTTTTGTAATACAGAACATACAGTTTTTGTTTCATATCCCTTCTATAAGGTAAGGTCTTGTGTACACTACCTTCCATTCCCAAACTTTCCTCTTATTCCCCTGACAAAGCTTACTTCTCTATCAAAATTCAATAACAAAAAGAGTTTTTCCATGTAGCTGACACACTACCCAGATCTTTTTTTTTTTTTTAAACTTAATTTTTTTTTTTGAAAAGTATTTCACTTTAATATGCAGGTAAAAACAACAAAGTCAAAATATTTAATTTTGTTAAGCAGAGTACCTCTTGTGGTTATATTCCACACACAAAAGGTGTGTCAAACACTAAACCCCATACCCATGCCAACATCCCTCCCTTCCCCCAGTTTCAATTGAAATGAGTTTTTCACCTATATGAGCACGCATAAGATCATCTACTGGCTGCATATTAGTATTAAGTACGCTGGATAATTGCTTTTATATTCTTGTGATAGTTTACCAAGAAGAATGTATTTCAACTCCATCTAGGATATTGCAAAAGATGTGACACCATCTTTTTTATGGCTGAATAGTATTCCAGGGTATGCACATACCACAATTTGTTAATCTACTCCTGAGTTGATGGGCATTTAGGTTCTTTCTACCTCTTGGTGATTGTAAGTTGAACTGCAATAAACAATCTAGTGCAAATGTCCTTATGATAAAAAGTTTTTGTATTTTTTTTTCTGGATAGATGCCTAGTAGTGGGATTGTAGGGTCAAATAACAGGTCTAATTTGAGTTCTTTGAGGATTCTCCATACTTCTTTCCAAAGGGGCTGTATTAGTTTTCAGTCTCACCAGCAGTGTAAAAGGTCCCTCTCTCTTCACATCCACGCCAGCAACCGCAACCGCAGCTTTGAGTCTTTGTGATGTAGACTATTCTCTCTGAGGTTAGGTGATAATCTCATGGTAGTTTTGATTTGCATTGCTCTGATGATTAGGGATGATGAGCATTTTTTCATATGTTTGATAGCCATTTATCTGTTTTCTTTAGAGAAGTTTCTATTCATGTCTCTTGCCCAGTGATATGGGATTGTTGGGTCTTTTTTTATTGATTAATTTGAATTCTCTACAAATTTGAGTTATCAAGCCTTTGTCTGATTTGTAATATGAAAATATCTTTTCACATTCTGAAGGTTATCCATTTGCTTTTTTTTTTTTTCATCCGTACAGAAACTTTTCAGTTTAATTAAATACAATTTATTTATTTCTGTTGTTACAATTTCCAAAGAAGTCTTCTTTATAAAATTTTCATCAGGCTGATATCTTCCAGTATTTTTTCCACATCTTCTTCAAGGGTTTTAATCCTAATTATGCCTTAGATTTAAATCTTTTATCAACCTTGAATCAATATTTGTGAGTGGTAAAATGTGTAGGTCCAGCTTTAGTCTTGTGGATATCCAGTTTGCCAAGCACCATTTATTGAGTAGGGATTATTTCCCTTGTATGTGCTCTTGTTTTATTCATCAAAGATCAGGTGGTTGTGAGATGTTAGTTTCATCTCATGGTTTTCTATTCAGTTTCAAGTGTCTATGTATCTATATTTGTGCCAATATCATGCTCTTTTGATCATTATGGACTTGTAATATAGCCTAAAGTCTGGTAGGGTGATGCCTGTAGCTTTATGTCTATCCAAAGAGGTGAAGGACCTCTACAAAGAAAATTATGAAACCTTAAGAAAATAATTAGCAGAAGATTAACAAATGGAAGAACATACCATGCTCATGGGTGGGAAGAATCAACATTATCAAAATGTCTATACTTCCCAAAGCAATCTACAGATTTGATGTAATCCCCATTAAAATACCAACATCATACAATCAAGAAAATAATTCTTCATTTCGTATATAAGATATAAAATACCCCATATAGCCAAGGCAATTCTTAATAACAATTCCCAGATCTTTGTATTCAATTTCCCATGGTCTCTTTGGAATTACTTATGAAACCAGCACAGGTTGCCTATTATGGCTCACATATATTTGTTCTTCTGTTAATTTGGACCATATTTTAAGTACTTCAGGTGCCTGAGACCTTGGTTTACCTTTCTGTGAAGCCCCAGAACATGGCATAGTGTCTTAATAAAACAAAAAAAATTTTCTAAACAAGGGAGAACTTAGCAATCCTGATAAAATGTTTGAGCAACTTTTTGATAAACTTTAATAGAATTATAATACTTGTTCTGAGATACTAATTACCCACCCCAAACTCACTCAACTGTTAGCCAAGTCTTATTTTTTACTAAATATACCTTAATTTTTGTATTTAGCTTACATATCACAATGCAGTCATTTGACTTTTTCTGCAAATGTTTCTACCAAGCACGAGTTTTTGAATTAGACTACTAGATGCCTTTCCCATTGCAGCAACTTTGCAATGATGTGATTCTAACATGTACTCTCAATGAAATGTTCTGAAGAGTTTCTTAGCAGAAACTCTCGGTAGGATCTCAAGAAATATTTGTTGAACAAATGAATATTGTCTTTCTCATAAATAGAACTATTTTGAATATACATATATCCTCTCCTCACAAAAATCTATACAAAAAAAATAAGAAAATGCTTTTAATCCTGTAGAGCCTTGTCCTGCACACTCTGTAGGAATAATGAAAGGCTCTTCTTCATCAGAGATAGCATTTATTTACAAATGACCCCACATTCAACAGCATAAAACACCTGCTGGTGTTTGTGGACGAATCTAAATGTTCAACTTAAATTCTAAAAGCATACCAATCAACTTAAATTCTGAAAGCATACCAAATGAAATTCCTCTTTAACTTTCTCACCTTGTGAAATTATCCTTATCAATATTTTAATTTCACTGAGTCTGAATGTGAGGAAAACGTAGCTGCCTAAGCAGATGGCTGTTACGGGCTGAGTACCACAATTAAGAATTAGTATAGAGACGGAAGCATTCTTATACACTATAAATAGTTCATAAATACCAATGCCACCTAAACTTAGCATTCTAGGATACACAGCACCAGCGAGGGAAATAATAGGTTAGTCATTTCAATGGTCACATGAAAACCTTGTGTAGATTTACACATCTAAATCAATGTGTAGATTCCAGAAAAAGAGGAAATATGTACTTCTTTTCAATTTTAAGCTCTGCCCATCTGTGCTGTTTGTGCTGTCACTGGCTATATAACAGTGTGGGGGCCCCCAAGGGTGGCCAAATGTTCCAACATATGCAGCAATTGGTATATCCAAGGAAGGGCATTCCACTGACACAGCATGGGCTCCAATCAATACAGACAAGTTGTCTATAAAATGCCACTGAACTGAACTGGAAGGTAAGTAAAGCCCATTTTCTATATCACCTGAGTCACTATTTTTCACTCTTTGTTTTCCTTTAAAAGGAAAAATGTGTGCCAGTACACCCTGTCTCTCTCTTTGTTTACATGCTTATTAGGAAAAGATCTGAAGTTGGACCTTTGAGGAAATCGCAGGTATTGTGTCACCTCCATGATAGGTCTTTGCTTTTAAGCCTTTTTCCCATTTTGGAATGAAAGAAGAGAAAATTTCTTCATAACATATGGTGTGATTAAAAAGTAGTAGAAGAAATTTTTCTGATACCCTTGAAATCATATTCTGACTAAACTGTTCAGAATACATTCTGAATTTTACTCTAACACTTATTCTATTTAAGATTAAAGTTTAAAAGACCCTCAGAAACTCCAATTTTCTAGAGGTTCAGAAATAAATCTCTTCAAACAATTGTATTACATCATGAAAAATGTGTTTTTTTTTTTTTTAGGAGGCTTCCATTTTAGTCCCTTTTGTGTCCACAAAGGACTCCTGATGGTTTTGAACACGTAATTGTCTCTTTCTGGGGTCTCAGTTTATTCACTTAGAATGGGAAGAAAAGTATCCATTTTAATTATTTCATTACGTTGTGTGACAATATTAAATATAGATAATTCATAGGAGATTTGAAGTTTATAAATTACTAAGTCAGTGTGAGATGCAATTAGCATAGTGTCTCCTTTAAGAAAGTTTAAAACCTCACATTTGAAATTAAGTGGTTATACCACTTAATTCCACTTCGTTTTTATAAAAAGTGTAGTTTCCTTAAAACTTAAACTGAAGAACTTTTTGATTTCTCATTTCCTGGTGAGATCTATGCTTTTTTGGGGGGAGGTACATTTTTCTTGCTATGACCTTACATCATTTTACTTACATCTGAACATAGCAACATGCCATTAGGAACACCTCAAGAAAGTAAGAGGTGGTAACAGTCTTTCTGCCCTTAACAAAATGCTTGTCACTGTGTTACAGAGGTGGCGATTAGAGGTTCTTCCTTCTGGCTGTGCCATTTTTAACCCTGTTAAGAATCTGAGCAAGTGAGGTGGGTTTAGGTGACAAGAAGGAAGATGAAAAAATAACCTTGCAAAGGAAGTACATTTTCTAGAAATGGAAAAGAAAAGAGATCTTGAGATCACAGGTTAATAAATGGATAACCTTTAGACATGAGATGAGTTGGGTGGCTTGATCTCTCCACTGAAAATTACAATGGGACCCAATGTTTAAATATAGAATTCTTTTCTTTTTTTTTTTTTTTAAGTGAAATGATTTTGTTAATTAATTTATTTACTTTTTTCTTTCCTTTTAAAAATTAAAAAATTTCATACCCTAAGAGAGTACACATATTTTGCTTACAGATTGAGTCAAAGTTATACACATAAGTGTGCCCTTCACTCACACAGTGTGCACTGTAACCAATTGGTGTGAATTTACCCATGACTGCTTTCCCCTCCCTCAGCTTTTCTCTGAGATTTACTCTCATATGTCCACTTAAATGTTAATTGATTAATTTCAAATTGGTATTGAAAACATTTGTTTGTTACTCCATTCTTTTTTTTTTTTTTTAATTGCTTGGGATTCATTGAGGGTACAAATAATTAATTTATACTGACTGCAGTTCTTAGGTAAAGTCCCTCTCATATTTGTGTCCTGTACCCAAGAGGTAAGACATACACTGTGACCCCTATCCTCCTCCCACCTCTCTCCCCATCCCTCATTCCCCTATTCCCACCCCATGTATTAGGTCATCTACTGCCTTCATATTAGAATAGAGCACATTGGATTCTTAAGTCTCCATTCTTGTGATACTTTACTAAGAAGAATGTGTTCCACCTCCATCCAGGGTCATACAAAAGATGTAAAGTCTCCATCTGTTTTAATGGCTGAATAGTATCCCATGTTATACACATACCATAGCTTGTTAATCCATTTTTGGGTTGGTGGACACTTAAGTTGTTTCCACATTTTGGCAATTGTAAATTGAGCTGTGATAGTCTAGTGCAAATGTCCTTATGATAAAAGGATTTTTTTCTTCTGAGTACATGTCTAGTAATGGGATTGCAGGATCAAATGGGATGTCTAATTTGAGTTCTTTAAGGATTCTCCATACCTCCTTCCAGAAAGGTTGTATTAGTTTGAAGTCCCACCAACAGTGTAAAAGTGTTCCTTTCTCTCCACATCCATGCCAGCATCTGTAGCTTTGAGACTCTGTGATGTGGGCTATTCTCACAGGGGTTAGGTAGTATTTCAGGCTATGTTAAAAGTCCACAGTAATCAAAATATCATAGTATTGGCACAAAAATAGAGACATAGACATATGGAACAGAATAGAAAACCAGGAGATGAAACCAGTCTCTACTTGCCATCTGATCTTTATAAACCAAACAAAAGCATACAGTGGGGAACAGAATTCCTATTCAACAAACGGTGCTGGGAAAACTGGATAACCACATGTAAACGACTGAAACTTGACCCAGACCTTTCACCATTTACAAAAATTGACACAAGGGGCAATGCCTATGGCTCAAAGGAATAGGGCACCAGCCCCATATACTGGAGGTGGCAGGTTCAAACCCGGCCTCAGCCAAAAAAAAAAAAAAAACTGCAAAAATTGACAAAAGATGGATAAGAGACTTAAATCTAAGACACAAAATGATAAAAATCTTAGAAGAAAGTGTGGGAAAAACTCTTGATGATGTTGGATTTAGGAAAATTTTTATGACAAAGACTTCAGTGGCCATCACAACAACAAGAATTAACAAATGGGACTTAATTAAGCCAAAAAGCTTCTGCACAGCTAAGGACACAACAGGTAAACCTTCAGAATGGGAAAAGATATTTGCAGGGTACGAATCTGACAAAGAGTGAGTTGATAACTAGAATCTACAGAGAACTCAAGTTAATCAACAAAAAAAGAGCAAACAATCCCATCTACCACTGGTAGGAGATATGGACAGAACATTCTCTGACTAAGACAGATGAATAGCTAACAAACATTTGAAAAAATGCTTGTCATCCCTAATCATCAGAGAAATGCAAATCAAAACCATCCTGAGATATCACCTAACCTAAACAAGAATGGCCCAGATCACAAAATCTCAAAGCTGCAGATGCTGGCATGGATGTGGAAAGAAGGGGACACTTTTACACTGCTAGTGGGACTGCAAACTAATACAACCTTTTTGGAAGAAAGTATGGAGAATCCTCAAAGAACTCAAATTAGACCTCCCATTTGATCCTGAAATCCCAGAAAAAAAAAAATTATTTTATCATAAGGACATTTGCACTAGATTGCTTATCACAGCTCAATTTATAATCACCAAAATGTGGAAATAGCCTAAATGCCCAGCAAACCAGAAATGGATTAACAAGCTGTGGTATATGTATACCATGGAATACTATTAAGCCATTAAAAATGATGGAGACTTTATATCTTTTGTATTTACCTGGATCAAGTTGGAACACATTCTGCTTAGTAAAGCATCACAAGAATGGAGTAGCAAAAATCCAATGTACTCAATTCTAATATGAAGGTAGAAGATGATCTAATACAAGGTTGGGGGTAGGGAAATGAGGGAGAGGGGAGGAGGGAGAAGAATGGGAGGTCACAGTGTATGGCACACCTCTTGGGGGCGGGACATAATTACAAGAGGGACTTTACCTACCAAACACAATCAGTGTATCCTAATTCTTTGCACCCTCAAGGAATCCCAAGCAATAAAAAAAAATTGATTCCCCAAATAACCTTTTAATCCATGTTTACGGTGCTCCCCCAATTACAGATGAAGCAAGTATGGCTCATGAAATTATTTCCCTTGCCCAGGTTCACAATTCTGTGTCAGAGTTGGGCAGGAGCCATCGGCTGCCGTCTCTTCACCTCTTTCCACTGTCCCAACTTCCCTTGTGCATTCCGGGCCACCTAATCTTAGAGGGGTTTGAATATCAGGCCAAAGGGTATACAATTTTTTCTCTACAATAAAGCAAAGCTTTTTCAGCATGGAGTGACATGATACATTAATACAGAAGCATAATATAAAGTGTATTAGAGAGGAAAAAATCCAGAGACAGGACAGGACACCCCGGGAGACAGGAAAGGAGGGTAAGAACCGAAGCCAGCAGAGGGAGGAGACAGAAGCACACTGCCCAACCCCAGGCGGGAGAGAGAGGCAAGGAATTCATCATCCAGCCTACGACCAGTGGACAAGGTAGATTCTCTAACATGTACCTGTCTCCTCTGCAGTAAATCAGTGTACCTTTATACAGATTTTATGGACATAAATCCATGGTTTCCAAAATAAAAATTAAGTTTTGTACTCACATCATACTATTTGGCTTTTTACATTTCCATTTCAAAAATTAGGGAAAAAATTTCCTTAAAACAAACAAATGAATCCCAATTCTATATTTCTGACAATAATAACCTGATTTCTTTTGGTCTCACTGAGGTCTGGGAATACAAGAGTGTCACTCTGTTCTTCTCACAGTAAGGACAGCATGCTCTCGAAGTCATCGCCTTCCTAACAGATGTCTCTGGCCCCATCCGTCTCTGACTCTGTCACCTGTTTTCTGTTCCCTTCATGTGCTGTTGGAACCTACAGAAACAACCTTCAGGAGCTCATTCTTGTTCTCCATTTGAAACATGTGCCGCTCTATTGTGACCTATATTTAATATTTATGACTGTTACTCACCCATCAGTTCTCAGGAAGCCCACTTTTCAGTCTGTGATTGCCTTTTATGATCCTGATTCCTAGAAGCTTTCACCAAATTTTTTCCCTTTAATTACAAAGAGTTCAGAATTCTGACATTTTATGTGGTGGGCTGAATAATGGCCCATCAAAGAGGTCTATGTACTAAACCTCAGAACGTATGGCTATGTTATCTTACATGGTAACAAAGATTTTTTTTTTTGGCTACTGTGATTAAGTTACAGAACTTGAGCAGAGGCGATTGTCAGTGTAATCACAGGATCCTCATCAGAGAGAGAGAGACAGAAGAGAAAGAGAGATTAGAGGCCAGACGCAGAGGTCACAGAGAAGAGACGTTGTGCTCCTGGGGTTGAAGATGGAACGAGGGGGCAGGAGCCAAAAAGATACAGGTGGCCAGTGGCCTCTAGAAGCTGAAAAAGACAAAGAAACAAACTTTTCACTAGCGCCTCCAGGAGGAACTCAGCCTGGGGGCCCAATTTAGACTTCTGACCTCCAGAATTATAAGATAATGAAACTGCTGTTCTCAGCCAGTAGGTGTGTGGTAATTTGTTACAGCAGCAGCAATTTACCAACATATTGGCCCAACAAAAAAAAAATCCCAAGTGTCTCATCTTCTTTACATTTTCAAGTTGAGATAAGAAATAAGAGTACTTCAATTAAAGAAGTTTTAAATGGTGTCTCATCTTCTTAATTATTAATAATTACTATCCATTACTACCCTTCCTCAGTTACTAAAAGAAAATATTCTAGCTTATTCTTTCATCTTGTAACATCAATTTGGAAAGCCAAAAACTATAATCTATCTCATAATCATGTAAGAAAGAAGTGACTGAGAACATATTCAGACGTCATACCAGGAGTGATGGTCCTGTGTGATTGAAAGCCGTTCCTGTCTTGAGAGCCAGAAGAGCCATTCAGAAAACTTTTGTAAGTTAAAAAAAAAAAAAAAAAAAAAAAAGGTGGTAAAACATAAATGTCCTTTTTTATTCAAATCATGCTATCACTGAAAAAAATATCAAAAGATTCAATACTGTGAAAATGCTCTATTAGGTAACCGACACTTCCTTAAACGTCACTCAAAATGAAACCCTAGATTCCCTTTATCCTAACATAAAAGGGCAAAATCCAATATTTACTTAGAATTCTCTCTGATCTCAAATGGCTAAGAAAAGAAAAGGAAAGGAATTGGAAAGGAAGAGGAGAGTACTGCTGAGTAGAGGAAGAGGAAGGAGGCGGCAGGATGGTCGCTGTAAGATCCTAAGAAATACCTGTTCTACAAATAACATCAACTTCTACTTACTGCTCTACCCGACCAAAGGGAGCGAGGGAGTGGATGAACGTCCTCACACAAGACGAGTGGGAGAAACGCAGCACATCTCAAGGACGTCCAGCCCTGTGAACATGCCCAGTTTGGAAGGTTGGCAAGGAAGGTGGGACACTTTACAGTTTTCAAAAGCGAAACAAAAGTTTTAAGTGAGCCCTCCTCCCGTGCATCACTTTCACCCTCTCGTTCTGCTGGCCTCACCCCCACCTCTCTCACATCTCCCCCTGCCCACTCCCCACAGTAAGGGCAGAAGAAAGAATGAAAAGAGTTAAGATTTTTGAGCACCTCTTCATGTCAGTGAAAATTCAGGATGTTTTTAATTGATGATTACATTTTATCTTTATAAAAGATGGAAAAATTTCTGAGTCTCTGCTATAGGCCAAGCACTAATACATCACATAATTTATCTCATTTCATGCTTACTAACACTCTCTGGGTTGTGCAGTATTGGTGCCCTGTTTTGTAAATCAAAAGACTGAGGGGCTGGGCACGGTGGCTCACACCTGAAATCCTAGCACTCTGGGTGGCTGAGGCAGGTGGATGGCCTGAGCTCAGGAGTTCAAGACCAGCATGAGCAAGAAGAGATCCTGTCTCTACTAACAATAGAAAAATTAGCCAGGTGTTGTGGTGGGTGCCTATAAACCCAACTACTCAGGAGGCTGAGGTAGGAGGATAACTTGAGCCCAAGAATTTGAGGTCACTATGAGCTATGATGCCACGGCACTCTATTCAGGGCAACAAAGTGAGACTCTATCTCAAAAAAAAAAAAATAAATAAATAAATAAATAAAATTTAAAAACTGAGCCCTAAAAAAGTTATTTGCCTCAAGTCAAGCAGTTGGCTAATACCAAAGCCTAAATCCTTGACCATTGCTCTCACAGGCAGGCACAGTTTTTTTCTTTCTTTATGGAAACAAAACACTTAGTCGAAGGGATGACTAGGGATTTGCAGATGTTCGTCTCCAAATCAAAATTACCTACTGGTAATCCTGACTTCAGAAAGTCTGTTATATACATAATGAGCTTTATATTTGGAAGGCAGAGAGTGAGTTCAAGTTTTTGGTGGCTTTATACATTGTGATTTCTACAAAATCACCCCCTAAGATTACACAGTGAAACCATCCGCTTCCTTGGTAAGAGGACGCCCACTCTGTAACCACACAATTGTTATTAGAGTAAATCTCAGCATTCAGCTCTACAAAGTGGGATCCACTGATTCACCCAAGGTCAGAATTAGGATTGGAAACAATGAAGTGAAAGTCTGAGTGTGAACAATTCAGTCTGTCAAGCACAGCAGCACTTTTGAGATGTTTAAACACGCTCTTAAAGGAAATTTGGGGTCGTATAATCTCAAACATTAATTTATCTTAGATTTAATGGATTGATGAGATTTATAGTAGGCAGAAGTCACTGACAAAAAGAACTTCATACAAACTTTTTCTAATCAGAGTCGTGATAAGGGGGCTCCGTGTCTCCTGGGGTGCCCTGGGCCTCCCCGGCTATGTGGAACCCTGTGACTCACAGGTAACACTGGACATACGGGTGCTGCCTCCATCCGTTTGCCCCAGACAGACAAGCGCCAGTAACAAGATCCAGGGTTCTTTTGTTTTTTTCTTTTGGCTCAGGCATCTGTTCATGTGCAAAACACACAAAAGCTATTATGTTTTTGATTAAAGCTTCTAATTTGGGCAAGGCAAGCGCTAGACCGGATGCTGCAGAATGCATCACTTTGTTCCTACCAGTCTTTTAAAATGTGTGTTGATGTATCCAGGGCTGTGCTACAGTAAAAATAACTTCACATGTACCTGCCATGACTCACAATTCGGGGAATATGAAAACAAAAAGTTCATGAGAGTCACATGTGTTCTGGAGAGAATACAAAAGAAGCTGCTAATTAGGAGAAACAAAGGCGCTGGCGCTGGCGCAGCTGCGGTAATTTGCTCTGCTTTCTGGCACTATGGGAAACCAAATGCAGTAGCCCAGTAACACGTACTTCCCATGCTACGGAGAGACTCCATCAGCTTGCTCTCCCCCCAGATTCATCCACTTTAGGCCAGAGAGAAGCAGTGCACAGACCTAAGGTTGAAATGCTGAATTTTAGAAAATAACATTTAAAGGCATCCTTTAATGAAATAACGTTTTTGAATAATTTTCAATTAAAGTTGCAGAATATTCCGTTGCAATGTTCCCCTTCCTTGATGAGAATTCAGGAAAGCTGCTATTTCACTTGCTGAAATGTGTTGTGAATGTAATCTTGCTCGGCAATAAATAGAACAAGAAAATAAGCAGTGGGGAGGGGCCAGAGGAGAGAAGAAAAGTCTCCAGCCACACAGAAATACCGTGTTTATGGGTCCGAGTCTCAGAGAGGCCAAGAAGCCTTAGAATCACATCCCCCTGGGGTGGGGACAGTAGAGGGAGGGGCAGCCCGCTGGGTTCTGCCATGTTCCGGAATGAAGGGTGGAAGGATAGAGACAAAAAATGGATGGCTCCAGGATCCACAGGGAAAATTTGGATAAGCCCCACCCAAACCTGGACATACAGAGCTTCCCTCGTTAGACTGCCCGAATGGAGTGACTTCCAGGCATGAAAGACACTCTGATTTTAGGAGTCATTGCTACAGCCAGAGAAGAAGAGCTCGCCCATGTCACAAGGCAGAGAGCTGTGCTCCCCAGTGCCAACTGTTGCCCCAGTAAAATGAGACCTTTGTTAAATTACAGGGCATTGCACACATCATATTGAACAGGAATATTTTGTTTAAGACTAAAAGTGAGCTCAGGACTGGGTTTTTCACTCTCTCTCCTTCTTCCTTGCCTCGGAAGCCGTGGGAGATAGGTCTGTCAGCCCATCCTGCAGTTGGCACGAGGAACAGAGGGGATTCTCCCGACAACTGCTTTCCCCAAATGGTTGCCAAGACTCTGCTGTGGCCCCAGCCCAGGGGACGAGACTGGAGGCTGTATTTGGAATACGGTGTACGCAGCTGATGTCCGAGGCCGGATCAGAGAAGCTTATACAAAACAGGCCGCCAAACCAGGGTGCCCTGAAGACAGTGTTGGGAGCTGGGAAGCAAGGAAGCTAGAGGTGACCTCAGTGACCTGGGGAGGCCGTTACTACCGTCCACTTCAACTTGACCTGCTCTGACCTGCTCTTGACACATTCTTCTGGGTGTGTTGCTTCCATTTGAAGAAACTAGAATGTGTTAATGAATCTTAGTTTTTTAAAAGCAATAGACTCAAATAAATAGCTTACAATATGGAGTATTCCTTTGAGCCTGTGAAGTTCCTGTGTTCTCTCTGAAAGGATCAAAGAAACACAAAAATTAGGAAAACAAGCTCTGTACCAGTGATGGAATCAGGAACAGTGCCAGGACATAAATCTTTTCTGTTGTAAGCCACTGAAATGAGGTGGGGAGCGTTTGTTCCAGGGGCGTTTTGATACACTATTTTTCTAATTATAAAATGCACACAGTAAAGCAAGGTTTACAAATGTCTGGAAATCGCCTGGCAGATTATACATCAAATTAATCACAGTGATGAGTTCTGAAGAAGTAAAAGGAATTGTGCTAAGGATGGTGGATAAAAGGAACTATTTCTATTAACAAAAGACTTGAAGTAAATATAACAACATAATAATAATTACCAATTTGGGCTGCAGATACCTGAGTATTTGTTATATTATTCTCTGTAGTGTGCTGTATTTTTAATATCTCAAAATTAAAATTAAAAATAAACACAAGCACTGGCATGCACTGAACATAATTGAGGTCTGTATAAAAGCATAAACAAAATTAAAACCACCCGAAATCCCCCCACGAAAAGACAAAATTATACCAACACTATAAAAATATATACATATATAGGTACACAGATACATGTACTGTTTTTATGAAACAGTTTTACAGATGTATAAAAACAGGACCTTGTTATATAGTCTATGCTCTGCTTTTTTTTATGTAAAAAATTTTTACACAAAAGAAAAATTAAAAAATAAAAGAAAAATTAATTTTTACATGAAATAAAAAATTAAAATATTAAATTTTTCTCTGTGGCATATCTACATTACCATATTTTACTATGTATAATGCACTCCCATGTATAATTCACTCCACATTTTTGGCCCCAAACTTCAAGAAAAACAAATTTTATTTTAATTTTTAATTCAAATTTTTAGTTGTTTCTATTGAGGTACTTGTTTGTGTAGTATGAAGGAATTTTAGCATTTTCTAATACATTATGGCATAAGAAATCTTATGCAATAAATAATTACAGAACGCAAGAGCAGATACAAGGTACAAGAAATTCTGTGTGCCAGTCACAGACAGTGCCATGGACAAGGCCCAGCCTCTCACAAGCATAAGGGAAATAGTGGACATTGTACATGGAAAAATATGGTATATTATAACTTGATTGTTTTCTTTAACAAATATAAAGCAGAGGATAAAAGAGCTCTATTTTCTTTACCTACCTAGTTTATTATTCCTCTGCTATTTGTCAGCTAGATGAATGAAAACATTCCCCTTTCTTATTTTGTGTTTCTTCAGTTCCCAGTTAGGTCTCGAGGTTTTCTCCGGTATATATCACGTTGTAACACGGCCCTGCACACAGGTGGCGGCCCATGGGCCTCTTCACCTGGCCCACGCCTCCCTTTCGGAGGGGGAGGCCCTATCCCCGCCCGCGCGGTCCTAGTGGGACTGTCCCTCTGCCGCTACGGTCCCCTGCACCTGCCAAGAGGGACACAGAGCCCCGGTGCTCCTGCTGAGAGCCCGGCCCCCAGCCCGCAGTGCTCTCCCCACAGCGGGGCCTTTTCCTCACCAGCATCAATCATAGCATCTCCCTGCGATCTAATTTTTGGATCCTCAAAGGTGGCAGGGAGCAGGGCAGGCACACAGGTGTTTGGGAAGGTCTTACCTGGCTGCGTAGGAAACTCCTCTGCATGAAGAGCCCGTGTGAGGAGGAGGAGGAACAAGGAGATGGGGGATACCAGAGTCACCCCCTTCCAGTAGCCCCTGGAGGCGGTCTCTCCTGAGATTCAGGTGCAGACAGGGGCTGGGGGTGGGGGGTTGAGATGCTGCAGACAGACAGGGGTGGCTGCTGCCCTGTTGTGGTGGTGATGTTTGTGTGAACTTTCTCCCTGTTCCGGTTTCCTTAGGTGAAGGGAGGAGTCAGGCAGAGCAGGTGAATCCCCTAAGAACCGACAAGATTTAGGGTATTTGCATTTGACAATCCGAAGAAGAAATTGTAACAGGTCCGAAATAGCCAAGGCGTTGCTGAGCACAGATTCAGACCACAGTCTTCTCTCTGAAATCCAAGAAAATGTTCTTACCATAACGTCCTGCGCTCTGCAGGCACAAAGCTCTCCCAACTGCTTCAGATTTGCGCCTAAAGTCTAACAGCTGCCTCTAATTATTATTCACTTGATTAACATCGGCATTTTTAATTCTAATAATATCACTGCATGAGGAAGGGTCCCTTCTGGGCTGTCTCACCCCTCTGCAGGCTGCACACCCCGAGGGCTCCCTGCTCTCACTCAGGGCACCAATGCCCTGGCAGGACTCAGTAACAGCTTATCTGAACCAGCCTGTGAGATGCCCCGGGCGGGGCCCAACACTGCACAGTTCCAGCACCTGTCGCATTTGTTCAAATGCCAACACCGCTCCGGACTCCCCCAGAGCAGCTTCTTATGGTCTCAAGGACTTCAATATTCCACAGTCTCCTTCTGACCTTCCTATATGGCCACATCGTTGAGCTGAATCCTTCGTGTTTCCCTGAAACTAGGGATTTAACACCTCCCGTATTTCTAATAAAACTTAATGCACTTAAGAAGTTCTGATGCTACAAAGACTTTTGTCTGTTTTTCTCTTATATTAGCTTTTCTCAATATCCTTTTGTTTGCTTAATATTTTAACATTCAGAAGTTTTTAATTTTAACGTTGTCAACATCCTTTTCTATTATTCCTTAGTCTGAATTGCTTCACCTAGGAAACCTTTTCTTAACCCAAAATCTCATAAATACTCACCTTTATTCTCATCTAATCTTTTCAATGAGCACCTTTTTTTCATTTCAATGTATCTAGAATGTGGTTTTTTTAAAGTATATGTGTTTGTACAATTTCCACAGACCTGGTAATGGTTGGCGAGGTCAACATGTCTTAGATAAAGGAGCCCGAGCTTTGCTTTGTATTAACTGGCTCACATTCCCAACTTCAATAAAGCCCTAACATATTCTGCTTGGACTTCCGGCCCAAAAGATCCCTGCAGATGTGGGGCCAAGGTCAATCGCCCTAATTCCCTGACTTTTAGGTCAGGCCTGTGTCCATTCTCATCACTGCACTCTGTATTCGCAGCTTCTGTTTTCAGAGTGGTGTCTGGCTGTTTTCTGTGTTCACAAACTGGCTGAGGCCTCCCCTTGCCAGGTAGCAGTGCAGCTTCATCACTGGTGCTACCCAGAAGGCCATTACCCCCCATCGATTATGACCACGCAGTCACAGCACTTAGATAGCGCTGCTTCTAACTGCAGAATGCTTTGTTGCTATCAGTATGGACATTGATTTCCTTAATTAATTTTATTTTCAGAGGCAGAGGAAAAGGGAAACGCACCTCCCAGACATACCAGCCCAGGTGTGGTGGGGTGGGGGTATGTACATGTGTGTATGTGTATCAAAAGGCTTTCTGTAAATATGAAATGTAAAACTCCAAATACTAGGGTATTTGTTCCTCATGCCTCATAAATTTTACTTACACAGATATGGTACTGGAGAGCCTCCTGTCCTGGTAGATACTGAACGCGGCTATAAGAAGGAAAGTGACAACTTCTCTCCTCCAATAACTCACAGTAGACCAGAGCAGTAAGGGTGAGAAAACTAACAAACGGAAAAGACAAATATCAGTAGCAACATTCCAGTATAAATATACAAATACAGCTACAAATTAACATGACAGAACGTCAGAATGGTTTTGACAGTTTATTTCAGCTCCAAACATTGAAAAGTTAGGAACCCATGACTCGGCTGGGACTCGAGGCTCTGTGTCTGTGGACACAGGCCTGACCATCAGCTAATGCCGCTGCTGGTCTGAGACACAGACTGTCCAATTTTTTTAAGACTCTGTATTCATAGCAAAGGAGGCACAATTTCTCAAAACTGAATAAATTATGAAATATCTTTCTCCCTTCCTTCTTCTATCCCATCTTTTTTGTCCCAAGCATATATTAATTTAGAGAAAAAAATTATATTTTCCTAAAATATAAACTTATAATATCTACGATGAAATGGTATAGATTCTTTGTGAAGCATAAAATACAGAGATGAATAATGAACCTTCTTCCATTGCAGAGTTCACAATTTGGTGGCAGGAGATAGAAAAACAAACAATGGTGTTATCATATGAAAAAATGCTACCTGTTTGAGGAAAGAGGGAAGGAAAAAGACATGGGAGGTTCCCGGAGGAAATGCTACTTGCTGAACGTTAAAGATGACAAGAAAGCCCGTGTGTGTGTGTGTGTGTGTGTGTGTGTGTGTAAGGGTGGAGGGCAAATGTCATTTCGGGGAAAGGTTCTGGTACCCCCAACTGAGAGGAAGACTATCAGGATGAATGAGGGTCCATTATGTTTTTGCAGCTACTTGCAGGCTTGCACAACCCATTCGTATTAGTAACAGTGACACGAGGTCAGAGGCTATTAGTAACACAGCTATTAGTAACAGTGACACGAGGTCAGAGGCTCTCAGTCTCCTGACAGTGCCTCTTCGGTAGGGTACTGTGATGATTTCTTTGGGGGTAAGCAGTATCAGTGGGGTCTGTGATTTCCTCGGGGGCTTAGGCTGTGTTTGTTAGTGAAGGCTGTGGTGAATTTCTGCTAAGGACGGGGACATCATGTAGGCCAGTCCGTGGGGCTCAGTGGTGGTATCAGGGGGCCTAGTATGCCTGTCCAAGCCATGCGTGTGGGCACAGTGTTAGCGGGCCCAGGTGGCCAGGTGGGTGGTTCTCAGGCCCGAGGGGGCTTGCTTGGGTGCTGGGGTTAGCAATGATGGGGTGTGGTGCTGTGGAGAGGGTCCCTGAGCCCTGGGCAGTATGTGTGGCAGGAACAATGCCAGTGGCAACCCACTCTCACATTAGTGGTGGCTGTGACAGACTAGGTGGCCCAGTCCCCATGTGGCCTATGCAGCTGGGGGCTGGCATTATTGATGGGGGCAGGCTGGGTGAGCCTGTCCTCAGACCTCTCAGGGGTACCCATGGGTGTGGGGTGTCCAACCTCTTCTCTACCACACATTGGAAGAAGAAGAGTTGTTTAAGCCACATGTTAAATACACCAACGCTAATGGGCGCTGATGAGCCTGATGCCCTGACATCCACCACCAAAGATGAGCAGAAAGTCCCTGCATGATCCCTGTGCAGCTGGGCGGGCACCTGGGTGGGCTGCCGTGCGCAGGGTGGGGTGACTTCAGACCCCCAGCAGCTCAGGGGAGAGGGACAGCAGTGGGGGGGTGTCATCTCCGGGCATAGGGACATCACTGTGGCTCTGCTGTGGGTGGGGTAGGATTGCCGTCAGTGACAGCCCCCAGAAGAAGCAGCTCTGGGGCTCTGAAGCTCAGAGGCATGCAAGCTGTGGCCTCCGCGGTGGCAGGAAAAGCAGCGTGGTGGCAGCACATGGAGACTGTGCTGGGGCACAGGCAGTGCACAGGGTTGGGGGCACCTGCAGCTGCAGGGAGGGATATGGGAGGGGCGGTGGGCCCTAGTGGACGGTTCTCAGGCTCAGGAGAATGCACATTTCAGTCCCTGGAGGAGTGTGTGCAAGTGTGTGGCATCTTTGCTGCCAGGGGAGCAGAGCTGGCTGCTATCAGTGACAGCGGCTGCCTGCAGGAGGCTCTCTAGCTCTGGAGAGCATGTGTTTTGGCCCCAGCAGGGCTCATGCAGGTGCACTGGTGACCCTGCCGCTGGGGGAGAGCAGGGCTGCCATCAGTGGCAGTAACCCCAGTGGGAGTTCTCAGACCCTGGGGAGCATGGACTTTGGCTCCCTCTGTCCCAAGGGCAACCACATGCCCACTGCCCAGCGGCCGAACACAGGCTACAGTGTGGCAGACCCTCCCCACTGCTAGGTCCAGCCAATGTCACACCCCTGTGCTGACCCAGATGGCCATGGGGCAGGTCGGTTAGGCTCCAGGGAAGTGGAGACGCAGGGGCTGTTGGAGCTCAGCCTAGGCTCAGTCACTGGAGGCCGAACCTCCAGATGGCATGACGTGGCAGCTGCTTTGGTCTGGGGTGTGTGTGTGTAAGGCCCAGTCAAGCCCACCCTATGAAGCAATGTCAGCTGCGACCCTGGGCAGCCCTACAATAGTGTCAGGGTCGGTGAGTACCAGGGTTCTCTCTCCTGGCTGTCCTACAGGAGCCCACGGTGGGAGACGTGGACCTGTGATAGTGTCAGGGCCCATGAGTACCAAGATGCTCTCTCCTGGCTGTCCTGCAGGAGCCCACAGCGGGAGATGTGGACCTGTGATAGTGTCAGGGCCCGTGAGTACCAAGGTTCTCTCTCCTGGCTGTCCTGCAGGAGCCCACAGTGGGAGACGTGGACCCCCAGAGTCTCCCACTGCCCTTTCCCCACACTGGGAATCTCTCCAGACTCCCAAATGGTCCTGGTTGCCTGGTTTCCCTTTCCGGTGCCACCTCAGGTGTTTCCTGTCACTGCTCTGTGAATTCCAGTGTCCTCTCTGATGTTCTGTTCCCAGAAGGATTCTCTCCTCCCAGTGAGGTCATTCCTTGTGCTGGATGCCTCTGGTCAACCTTCTTGAAGATCTCTTGCTGGAAAAATTGTATCAACAAAATTCACTTGTGCTTCTCTACACAACATAAACATTTTATTGAAACTGCAATGTAAAATAGTAATAAATCTGTGGCATACAGAC
The DNA here is from genome assembly GCA_963574355.1 of Loris lydekkerianus. Lineage (NCBI taxonomy): Eukaryota > Metazoa > Chordata > Mammalia > Primates > Lorisidae > Loris > Loris lydekkerianus. Next base: position 27,846 of record CAUYPK010150543.1, on the reverse strand, counting down.
CTATAGAAACAGAGAAAAACATTTAAATATTTAATTGAAGAAAATAAATAATTATTTTCTGCCCTTAGCTAAAACAAATTTATTTTTTTCACTAATATGAAAATTAGAATTTTCAAAGATGAAAATTCAGCAAAGTAGTGCTCTGAGATCAGAGAATGATTTTGGCCCAAGAAGCAGAAGACAGTGGAGACCAAGTGTGTCCTTTGGGTCAGACTTTGGTTCATATCCCAACTTCAGATGAGGAATCCTAAGCAAGTTAATTTTTCTGAGCCTCGATTTTTCTCTACAATAATATTTAAACTTTACTCATAAGGTTTTTAGGAGGAGTAAATTAAATATTTGACATGCAGTACCCAACAGGTACAGATAGTAAATGGCAGGAATTTTAATACTAAGTTTATTGAAGTTGAATATTTGGAGGCTGGCAACTGTTCCTTTTCTTCCTAGACATAGGAAAAAATGTGTTAGCATGAGCCATTAACAATCACTTTAGAGCCCACTCCTAAAACAAAAAGTAAAATTTAACCAGTGAAGAGCTTACTTTATACAATAAAATATCAGTTACACTTTAATGTATTTACTTGAGCTCTATCAATTAAAAACTTGACTTTCCCCAGCCTCAGTCTGAACTATTTCAATAAAAGGCTCTTCTCACACCTGGTCAGCATTGACTCCTCTCTAGACCATAAAATGACAGCAGTGAACAGATATTGTTTCAAGTCACTCCAGCCTTGACCCTCCCCAATACATCACCATTGAAACCAATACCATGATTTGTCTTTAAAGTTCTTCTCCAGGAAAATAATTACAGCATCCAATAGCTAAGAAATAATCGATGTTCCTGTAAAGCAAATTTTCAGATATTCTACAGACGTTCCTTTTCTGCCTTTTAAGTTATGAAAACACAAAATCAAAAGGAAATAATTAGCGTGTGTGACATAGCACTCATTAAAGATACCTAGACCAGGCTCCAGCGTGTAAGGAAAAAAACCAAATCAGAGTTAAAAGGCCTAGAATTTGATCCCACCTTCGTCATCCATCAGCTGCGGTCCCTTACGCTCACTAAGCTTCAATTTTCTCATCTTTACAATAATAATGCATACCTCATAGGGCAATGTGAAAATTAAATGTATAATTCTAAACCCACTGCTTTCCTAATAAATAAATACAAGAAGTGAATGTCTAAATACTCATTCAGCTTTCTCTCTTACCCAAGTCTTTAGAAAAGAAAAATTAACTTCAGTTGATCCAGGAATTCCCTAGGGAATTTTCTAACAGTTGTAGCATCAGAACTTTTTCAAACAAAACTTTATGTAGACGAATAAAATGTCCATATGTCAAAAACTCAGAAGCAGAGACAATTCTTTCAATGACACTCCACTCTTCCATGTACCTACTAACCATTGTCTCCACAAGCCAGGCCCTGCGCTGGACCCAGTGACCACAGAGTTAGAGCGGGCTCCTGCTGTCAAGGAAACCGACACATCATCGCGTCTGGCCTCCTCTCTTCAGGGCTGGGCCTGAGGTGCTGACTGGTGCAAAGTGAAGGACTGTGAACGGATGCACAAATGCTGAGCTCAGAGGCACAGGGACGTCGGGTGAACTGCTTGCTGCAGCTCCGCATGATATAGCACCAAGTCTTGAGTGAGGCTCTTGGAGAGCAGGGAGCAGCCTGAGACCTCCAGTGCACACGGACAGGCAGAGATCAAAAGGTAGTTCCAATAGGAAAGATTCACACTAAAGGCAGATGGGACAAAGCAAAGACACCAGAGGCATCTACGTAGAGTTTACTGGAGGGAGGTCTTAAGTCAAGACCATGGATGCTTCGTGTTGGGTAGAGGAAGTAGTAAATGGCTTAGAGCCAGTATGAAGAAGATTATTCAGAGAGATACGGGGAGAGATCTTCAGCGAAGTAACAATATGTGACGTTTTGTAAGTATGATTCAAAGTTCAGTGAGGCAACACAGCTTGGAATAAACACTGATGATCTGCAGCACATTCAGAGTAAGGAGATGCCTGAGTACATCGTCTATCTAGAATTTCACACTAGGAATGTTTTAAGCAGCTGGATTTATTTATCTTGAAGAAGGGAAGGCTTAGAGTGCTCTAGTGGGACAACGGACTGAATTTGGTGTACCCCCCCAAATTCATATGTTGAAATCCTGACCACTAAAGTGGTGTCATTAGGAGGTGGGGCCTGTGACAGGTCCTTAGGCCACGAGGTTAGAACTCATGAACATGATTAGTGCCTACATAAAAGGGACCCCAGAACAAGGAGAAGACAGAAGTCTGCAGCCCAGAAGAGAAACCCCACCGGAACTATGCTGACACCCTGATCTGAGAATTCCAGCCCCCAGAACTGTAAGAAATAAGTGCATGTCGTTTATAAGTCACCCAGTTTGTGGTCCATCCTTACAGCAGCCTGCACTGAGCAAGGCTATAGCGATGCCAAGTATCTCAGTGGAGGTGGAGGAAAGTGTCCACATTCTGAGTAGCTCCAAAAAGTATCCCCAGAGCCTTCACTGCCATCTCCAGTCTCCTATACAGCTGGCTGTGTTGATCTGCCTGCCCACTTGAACTTTAGCATAATTGCCTAAAACTGATGGTGGTATATTTCCCTTTCGAGCTCTTTCCTATAAAGTCCACATCCTGTTTTACTTTTTCGTTGCAGTCACCAAGACAGAAACCTGGGAAGCATCCACATTCATTCATTCATTCTCGCAGCAGTTTAACTGCTGAATTATCTCCGTGATACTCCCTGAACATGGATTCTGTCCTCCCCTCTCTCAGTCAGTAAGGTCTGCATTGAGGCCTTGCCATTTCTTACTATTTAATGACAATATCCAACTACAGACCTGTCCATTTGCAATTAATCTCTGCACAAAAGTTTTTTTTTCCCTAAAAAAAAAACAGCTGTGTATCTCTGCTGCCTAGACTAGCCTTCCCAATCCAATAGTAACAGGGCCTGTGACAGGGTTAGGACAGGTGGTAGCAGTGTGTCACAAAAGTTTGGGGCACAGAGTCCAAAAGACATCTCTCAGAAATCACAATCAACACTGGCATACGTAAGTCTGGGAAGTCTTTCAGATTAAAAAAAAAAAAAACGTTATTTGAATTTGTGCACATAGCATTTCTTTCATACTTAAACCTTTTTTGTTTGAAAAAGTTCTGATGCTAAAATGAAAAGAAACTGCTTAAACTTGCTTCATTTTCCATATGGAGTTAGCATTCCATAGAATAATAAAGTTTAATAAATGCTGGACTATAAGATGAAATCTCAACTCATTGTTATGACCTATAAAACCATTCATAAGTGGTTTTCAACACTACCTGCTAGGGTATATATCAATTAATCAATTCAGGAAATATTTACTGAACAGCTATGATGTTATATGCTAAAGACACAATAATGAGCAACTCACACATTTATTTGTAGTTTCCGAAAATTATCACAATTTTATTTCTCCAAACCCTTGCGCACACCACACCTGCCACCCCCAACTTCCTGTCTGTCTTCACCGGACAAACCCTTCCTAGGCTGCTGACACTTGTACTGTGACTATAGAGATTTGAATTCATTTTTATTCTCTTATGCCAAGCACAATACCTAACACCACATCGTTGTATCAATAAATGCATATTGCATTAACAAATAGATAAATGACTTAAATACAGTAACATTTTTTGTTTTAGTATTTGATAAACCAGTCTAAAAGTTTAAATTAAAACATATGCATTTATTGTAATGCAGAGTGTTTTCAAATTTAAAAATATTGATAACTTATTACTTCAAGGAGATGCTTATAAGTGTCATTTTAAATTTTATATTCTAACTTCTTATAATTACTGGGCATAAATTATAGGTTCACTGGTCATATTTTTAATTGTACATGAAGCACTAGCTTGCAAGAGTCTTAAAAATTTATGTTACATGGAAATGGAAATAAAAGAGCAGTTAACTAAAATTAAATTTTAAACGATCTCATCTCAGCAAACCACATATATACAGTAAAATGCTTTATCTTATCATCATCGTACACTCTGGAGTATTTCATAAGCTTGGTAAAGCTGAATGAAACCAGCATGATTGCCAGTGGATTGGAGAATCAGAGAGCAGGGTGGTGCCTGTGGCTCAGAGGAGTAGGGCACCAGCCCCATGTGCCTAGAGGTGTGGGTTCAAACCCAGCCCCGGCCAAAAACTACTAAAAAAAAAAAAAAAAAGAAGAAGAATCAGAGAGCTAAGTGACTTTTTTATATTAGCAATGGTGACTATGTTAGTTCTTTGTACATCACAAATGCTACCTTGATCTATTACAGTCAGGTGTCAGCAAATGGGTCATTGTGGTGACGGGCCCAAAAGCATAGAGAAGATTTTTAGAGAAATATTCATACACCAGTGAAAGTAAAGGAAAGAAATGAGGATAAATTAAGGTAAGGGAAGATGCTAGCGGCAGCAGAGGGCTGATGCCCAAGAAGGTGAGAGACAGGTCCATAAGGGCATTCATGACACCTTTTCATCTACTTTTATGTGTATGTTTTTCATAATAAAAAAGTTGAAAAGAAGGGAGGAAGGAAGAAAAAAAGAAAGAAGGGAGGTTGGGGAAAAGAAACAAGCAGTATAATGGGGGAAAGGAGAAAAGGAATCAAACACAAGAGAAGGAAAATATTTTTTCACCAACCTGAGCTGCATCGTGGAAGCATTTTGTCTGGGCCGAGATTCTGCAAACTTAGCATCTGGGTCCCTTCTGAAACCGACTTACGGATAGTAAGTATTTCTTATTGGTATGCCAACGGCTTTCCATGTTTATCACGCTTGGTCCTTGCAAGAACTCCAGTGAGATAAGTTCTATACCATCCACATTGCTAGATGAGAAAATAAAGATCCAGAGAAGTGATCTGCCTGAGTTCTCACAGGTGGGAAGCATCAGCGCTGAGCTTCACTCCAGCGTGAAGTGAAGGTGGAGGTGGTGCAGCTGGCCAGCCACAGGCTGCATGGTGGCTCACCACTCACCCACTAACTCCCATACCCGCTCACCCGCTAACTCTCATACCTGCTCACCCGCTAACTCCCATATCTGCTCACCCGCTAACTCCCATATCCGCTCACCCACTAACTCCCATATCTGCTCACCTGCTAACTCCCATACCCGCTAACACGCTAACTCCCATATCTGCTCACCCGCTAACTCCCATATCTGCTCACCCACTAACTCCCATAACCGCTCACCCGCTAACTCCCATATCTGCTCACCCGCTAACTCCCATACCCGCTCACCCGCTAACTCCCATATCTGCTCACCCGCTAACTCCCATATCTGCTCACCCGCTAACTCCCATACCCGCTCACCCGCTAACTCCCATATCTTCTCACCCGCTAACTCCCATATCTGCTCACCTGCTAACTCCCATACCCGCTCACCCGCTAACTCCCATATCCGCTCACCCGCTAACTCCCATATCTGCTCACCTGCTAACTCCCATACCCGCTCACCCCCTAACTCCCATACCTGCTCACCCACTAACTCCCATATCTGCTCACCCGCTCCATTGCTCACCTGCACATCTGCTCACCTGCTCACCTGCTCACCCGCTAACTCCCACACCCATTCACTCGCTCACCTGCTCACCTTGTTTGGACTCCTGTTTTGATTCAGGTTGATCCAAGGCTGTCATGGTGAAGTGTTGTGGAGCTGCCAGATACACTTCCTCAGAGATGCCATTTTTACCTTCAGAGTAAAACCCGTTTATATATTTATGTACCCAAAAGGATATTTGGAAGTGTATTACATGAAAAAGCTTATTGGTGTGGGTCGCAGATATTGTTTTAAGAAACAAGATTTTTTTTTAACATGCAGCACCTACATATGTCAGTTTAAAGATTGCCAAGCTTCAGTCACATGGCATTGCTTTATACAACTGACCTTCAGTTATACCTTGAGCCTGGCATAGTTTATCTGTTTGCCCCTCCAAATCTCATGGTGAAATTTGATCTCCAGTGTTGGAGGTGGGGTCTGGGGATAGGAGTTTGTGGCCTAGATACTCATGAAAAGCTCGGTGTTGTCCTGAGGACAGGAGCGAGTTCTCACTCTGTTAGTTTCCATGAGAGCCCACAGAGTGCCCACACCCGGCTGCCCTCTCCTGACCCCTCCTAGCTCTACACTGCTGCTACCTTCACCATCATGGTGTGTGGAAGCACCTGCCTCCTGTGCAACCCATAGAGCTTTGAGCAAAATAAACCTCTTTTCTCTATAAATTACCCAACCCGATGCGTTCCCTCACAGCGACATAGACTAAAACCAACCCCCATTCCACTATATGCACACACCTATTTTTTTCCAGATAATTTGGGGTCCCCCAACTCTCCCTCCAAGCTACACCAACATTCTAGGGCGTTTCTGTAGTGAGGTTGCTGAATATCACCAGAAATGCACACGGGCACCCGTTTAATCCTGCCCAGCGGTCAGCCAGCCACTCTCCTACCGTCCAACACCAGGCTGGCCTGCATCTTGCTTACCCTCTCTCAGTGGCTGCCCTCCCCTCCTCAAATCCTTCTTCACTTTTCTGGAGCAATGAAATTCTCAAAGGTGCTGTCTAACGCTCTTCTGTGAAACCACCTAGAAACCACTGCAACTGTACTGGGCCCTCTGCATGCTGGGAAAGGAGCATTGCAAAATTCTGTTTGCTCATCACACTGTGCCCAGAGGTTCATCTTATCTACTCCTTGCACTGTGCCCAGAGGTGCACGCTCTCTGCTCCTTGCACTGTGCCCAGAGGTGCACACTCTCTGGGGTTCCGTAAAACCAGACCATTTGCAGATCTCAGTCCAGGATGGAGATTAGTAGGGCACAAGGAAATGATGGGTAGAATAGTAGAAACAAGGAAGAGTAAATATTTTTCTTACTTTTAACTGCTCTAAAAACGATTGCTCTCTTTCGGTTGTATCAACCCCAAATAGTTCTTAATGTCCTTAATATAATCTAGAATTAGGCTTTTGGTTTAAATTAAGAGATGTGTGAGTCTTCCTTCACTTGGACGTGGACAGGCCACTGTGGAGTTTATGAAGGGACCCAATTTCAACCTTGTTGTGTCTCAGGGAACAGGGAGGCCAGAGGAGAGGGTGAGTCGGGGAACCACTGGTCAGGGTAGTGGTCAGAACGCACACCCCTTGTGAATTAAGTCTCCTAACACAGGCTCAGTCCATAGCACCCCGGAACAATTAAAACAGCAGCATCAAAGATTGCTGATCCTAGAGCCCCACACAGACATAATAATAACGAAAAACTTTGAGATATTGTGAAAATTATCAAAGTGTGACACAGAGACAGGCAGTGAGCACGTGCTTTGGGAGAAACGGGATGTATAAACTTGTTCAGTGCAGGGTTGCCACAAACTTGTAATTTATTTTTTTAAAGCAGTATTTGCAAAGCTCAATAAAGCACTGTTCAAGAAAATGAGGTATGTCTGTATTTGAAGGTGGGATGTCATGGGAAAGATGAAACGCAGACTATGAAAAATGAACCTAAGTGCATCACAGATAGATTGTATAACTGCACAGGGGAAAATGTGCTGAACTAAGTGATTCCGGAAAACAGTTTTCTGACAAGATACTATAAAGCTAAAGGCAAACTACACTCAAACACCATCTTACAGTGGTAAATTTATTTCTCAGCAGGGGTATGTGCTATTAATTATCAAGCTACTTTATTTGTATGCTGGGTTGAATAAGCAAATATGTTACATATAGTGACAGCTATGTTTCTCATTATGAAACTAAAAATACAGAAAGATAGAGGGTAAAATGAACCCTTTGGGGCAAGGTTGAAATTGAAGTATCAGCATGGAGTCACAGGTTTCTTAAAAATATATACTGAGAAAGACACAGAAATAATGCAGATGTGTGCCCCATGTTAGCTGTAGAAGCCAGCCTGGATAAGCTCTCAAGGGCCAACTTCGGAACAACTTAAACAACCTATATATATATATATATTATTTTATTTATTGTTGGGTATTTATTGAGGGTACAAAGAATAAGGTTACATTGATTGCATTTGTTAGGTAAAGTCCTCCTTTTAATTGTATCCTGCCCTAAAAGGTGTGTCACACACTGTGACCCCTCCCATCCCTCCCTCTTTTCCTCTCTCTGCTCTCTCCTTTCCCCACCCCCCCACCATGTATTAGGTCATTAATTGTCCTTATATCAGAATTGAGTACATAGGATTCTTTCTTCTCCATTCTCATGATGCTTTACTAAGAATAATGTGTTCCACTTGCATCCAGGTTAATAAGAGATGTAAAATCTCCATCTTTTTAATGGCTGAATAGTATTCCATGGCATACATATACCACAGCTTGTTAATCCATTCCTGGGTTGGTGGGCATTTAGGCTGTTTCCACATTTTGGTGATTGTGAATCAAGCTACAATAGTCTAGTGCAAGTGTATTGAACTATAACCCAGAGAGTTTTAAAAATCCTTAAGTCTGGCTTGGCACCCGCAGTACAGTGGTTACAGTGTCAGCCATATACACCGAGGCTGGTATGTTTGAACCTGGCCTGGGACAGCTAGACAACAATGACAACTGCAACAAAAAATAGCCAGGCATTGTGGCAGGTGCCTGTAGTCCCAGCTACTTGGGAGGCTGAGATAAGAGAATCATTTAAGCCCAAGAGTTTGAGGTTGCTGTGAGCTGTGATGCCACGGCACTCTACCCAGGGTGACATAGTGAGACTTTGTCTCCAAAAAAAAAAAAAAAAATCCATAAATCCATGCCGAAATAGCTAAACAGACAAACAGACATATGAGGAAAGCTCTTCCTTACAGAAAAATTCCAGTTAAGAAATGTATAAAGAATTAAGAAAATATAAAACCACCATGAAACCAGCACAATAGTCTTCTTTCAGAAGACTACTAAATCAGGGGACCACACTTAATGAGTAACAGGATATCACCCTTGTCTCAAAGTATCTCTCCCACAGGGTTATAAATTACAAATAGAAAAGAGGAAAGTTTGGAGGGTCCTGACAGACAGCACTTACAGAAGGTTCACCTCCCAGCTGACAAGTGTCAACACTGTGGAACCCCATCACGCTGCTCTGAGGAGGGCACACCACTTCTGCAGGAGCCTTCCCAAGAAAATCGTCAGAAAACATCAGACAGAAACCGAGAGGCATTCTCGAAGATGACTGAGCAGGGCCTTTCCAGAGAGCCGAGGACGGGAAAGGCCGGAAAACTGAGGCACTGGAGCAAATGAAGTAATAAAAAAAGTGGAAACTAAATACGAAATTGGATCCTGAAAGAGAAAAGGGGCCTGAGTAAAACAATTGATGGAATCCAAATGAATTTAGTTTAGTTAAGAATAAATATATATATTTTAGTTAAGATTTTTTTTTTTTTTTTTTTTTTTTTTTTTTTGCCAGGGCTGGGTTTGAACCTGCCACCTCCACCATATGGGGCCAGCGCCTTATTCCTTCAAGTTACAGGCACTGCCCTAGTTAAAAATATTTTACCAAGATTAATTTCTTAGTTTTGGTAAATGTTCTATGGCCATGGAAGGTGTGAATACATGTGAAGCATGTATGGAAACTACTGGTCTTGTGCAACCTTTTTGGAAGTACATCTTAAAATAAAAAGGATGAGAAAAATAGATTCTTTTTTTAGTTCTGGTCTCAATTAGCTCATAGTGTGTATTGGGGAAGAAAATACATAAAATAATATTTAAAATAATAAATAAAATAACAAAATAAAATAATATTACAATGTAATCAGTATCATGAAAACCAAGGACCAACTACTGCCCCTTAGACAGTGGTCTCCAACGTTTTTGGCACCAGGGTCCAGGGTGGAAGTGGGGAGATGGGATGGAACAGGAGCTCAAGTGGGGATGCCAGGATGGGAAGTGACAGTGAATATGGACGAAGCTTCCCTCACTGGCCTGCAGGTTCCTAACAAGTCATGGACCAAACTTTGTATACCAGGGACTGGTTTCATGGAAGACAATTTTTCTAAGGATGGGTTGGTTGAGGCAGGAGGCAGAGCTCAGGTGGTGATGCTCTGTGGCCCTATTTCAAACAGACCACAGACCAGTCCACAGCCCCTGGGGTTAGGGACCAAAGTTCTAAGAGAAAACAAAACTTTTCAGATAAGCTTTATAAAGTGCTGCTGATATAAGCTGTAATTTCCAGAAAAATATTAAAAGCATGTATGAAAAATCATGGTGTGTCCTAGGCACTACAAGGGGGTTGATAAGGTTGAAGCAAAGAAGTGGCAAAACCAAAAATCCAAGTAAACATCAGAGCCTGAGGAACATTGTCTTCTATTCCAGGGCAGTAAGGAGGAACCAAAGTCTTTACTTCCATGCCTTAGTCCTTTTGGCCTCCTATAAAGAACATCACAGACTGAGTGGCTAGGACTGAACAACGATTCTGGAGGCTGGAGAGTTCAAGGTCAAGGTGCTGGCAGATTCTGTGTCAGCGAAGACAACTCCAACATGGACGGCTGTTGTCTCACCCTAACCTCACATGACAGAAGGGATAAGGCATTTCACCCCATGTCCCCATCACCTCCCAGAAGCCCCACTTCCTAATACCATCACTTTGGTGGCAAGGATTTAAACATGTGAAATTGGGAGTACATAAACATTCAGACCATAGCATTCAGGGACACGAGACAAGCAGTTTTGTGTTTTGGAAACATCATGGTGATGGTACTATGGAAAACAAAATAAAACAGCACCAAGTATCTAGTTACTAGTTTCAATATTTACTCCTCCAATTTACCTTTAATTTAGAGGAAAACAGTAATGTAACCTAGGAAACCTATCTCTGAACCTTAGTGATAGAAATGTTTGAAGTCTTCAAATGCTGATACACTATTCCTCACTCTTCAAGTGAAACAACCTGGAATTATCTATCACTCACTACAGAAAACAAATTTAAGAATTAAATATTATACCTCATTAGTACATGAAAAACATTCTTTATATCTATTTGGATAATGTAAATAACAGTATAGCTAGCATTGACATTTGTATAGGTGATAGCTATTTACTTAGCACATTGCGTGTGTCAAGCACTGTTCTAGGCATTGAAGATTTAATATGTTTTTAAAGAAAAAATAAAAGCCTTGTTCTTCATGGAGCTCATATTCTAGGGGTGAGTGGTAAGACAGAAAAATGATTAAATTATATATTCATGGCATATTAGAAGATAATAAAGGCTTGAACAAAATCAATCGGAGTAAGGATGATGGAGAAGGCAGAAGACGAGGGGGTGTGCTATTTTAAATAGGGTGGTTGGTTCATTTTATTTAAAAAGTGGTATTTGATCAGCAGTGCTTATGAATACCCAAAGGGAGAATTTTATTACTATAGGGAAAAGAAAGCTAGGGAAAAATCCCTAGAGAGAACTTGCCTGAAATATTCAAGAAGAGGAAAGAGCCCAGTGTGGCTAAAGCTGAGTGAGCAAAGCGAAGGCAAGTAGGAAAGGGTACAGAGGGGCAGTGGGAGCAATGCCTTTCAGGGCTTAGTCAGCCATCGTGAGGACATGGGCTTCTGTTCTGGAAGAGGGGACCATTGGAGGAGGACACACAGAGCAAAGGCATTATTTAGCCGTGTATTGAAAGAAGGCCCTTTCTTCTACATTGCAGACAGCACAGATAGGAGGAGGCAGAGGGAACAGACCCAGAAAAGCCAAGTAGGAGCTGACCCCAGCAATCTGGGAAAGAGACCATGATGGTCGCACTGGAGTGGGAGAACTGGTCACATCCTGGATACATTTTTGAGGTAGAATAATCAAGAGTTCCAGAGAAATTGGACATGGATATGACGGAAAAGTAAAGATGATTCCAAGGTTTGAAGATAGCAACTGAAAAGATAGAATAGCCCTTCACGGAGATGGAGACAACTGTGAAAGTGCTGAATCCTAACCACTAGACCATCAGGGAGGACGGTGAGATGGAGACAACTGTGAGAGCGCCGAATCCTAACCACTAGTCCATCAGGGAGGACGGTGAGATGGAAACAACTGTGAGAGCACCGAATCCTAACCACTAGACCATCAGGGAGGACGGTGAGATGGAGACAACTGTGAGAGCGCCAAATCCTAACCACTAGACCATCAGGTAGGACGGTGAGATGGAGATAACTGTGAGAGCGCCGAATCCTAACCACTAGACCATGAGGGAGGACCGTGAGATGGAGACAACTGTGAGAGCGCCAAATCCTAACCACTAGTCCATCAGGGAGGACGGTGAGATGGAGACAACTGTGAGAGCACCAAATCCTAACCACTAGTCCATCAGGGAGGATGGTGAGATGGAGACAACTGTGGATGGAACAAATTTGGAAAAAAGATTAGAAGTTCTACCTTGAACATGGCACGTCCGCGATGACTATTAGACATGCAAGAGTACATCCCATCAGCCACTGGATTGATGAGTCTGAGGCTTTGAGACATCAGGCCTGGAATAGAATTTGGAGAGAGGTCAGTACATGCATTCACAGAGAAAGTCAGTGTGAAGCAGAAGGCAGCAAACTCTCTCTGTGAAGAGCCAAGAAGTAACGATTTTAGGCTTTGAGAGCTACCGAACTACTGAAATCTATTTATGCAGCTCAAAGACAGGTATAAATAACATATAAGCTAATGGGCATGGCTGTGTTCTGATGAAACTTTTATTTATTAAAACAGGAACGGGTTGGATTTGGAGTCATGGGCCTTAATTTACCAATTGGTGCCATAAATAAGAACGAAGGATCCAGGACTGAGATCTGCAACACAAGTTTAACAGAACAAGCCAGGGACAAAGAAGCCCAAAACTGGCCAAAGAAATTGGAAAGAAAGAGCCAGGAACATAGAAAAACCAGGAAAAGGTGATGCTGTGAGCAGGAAGCAAAGCAAGACTCGGCAGAAGAAAGAACCATCTGCGTCTGTTGAACGCAGACACCATTCAGTTGAAATGAAGACTGAGGGGCCTAAATGATGAGGGCCACTGAGATGTTGGCAAAATAGTGTCACTCAGGTCATCAGGAAATTGGGGGCAAAGCCTGCCTGACTGACACAGGTTTGGAACAGGCCAGGAGGAGAGGACAAGGGATGTAAAACTCACACTGGGAGTTTTGCTGCAAAAGGAGGAAAGGTGAGGTCAAAAGTTTGGCATAAAAATGGGACAGAAACATCTTTTTTTTGTTGTTAGAAAGACCCAAGACAGAAGAGAAAGGGGGAGGGATCTGTTGGGACCATGTCCTCCAGTAGGGAGACACAGTGGGCTCCAGCACGCCAACAGAGATGCAGCCCTGGGCGGAGCGGGGTGTCCAACAACAGGCTGCAGGTCGAGCACAGGAAAAGTGTGTGAGAATTTGTGACGTGTCTGGTCACATTAGGTCTGGTCATGACAGTGTCAAAAGTAATTGTCTGAAAGCAAACAGATGAGAGTGATCATGGGTAAAGAAAATTCAGAGAGAAGAAAGCATGAGGTAGCTAATTACGGGAGTGGGAACTGACCAGGTTGGACAGTCCGGTGACTGACGGGCAGCATCAGAGGTCCCCCCGAGGCCAGCATTGTGAGCTGCAAGTGAAGCAGCAGCCATGCCCAGGATGGTTTATCTGCCCTGTTCATCTACACGTGAACAAACGACTCCATGCTAGATTTAATCAGTGTTAGAATTTCACAAAAGTGTATAGCAGAGTGAGAAAAAGACAAGAGAGTTAACTGGACACGCAGGAGGGTGACTATAATGAAAGAAAATAGCAATTAAGCTGGGGGAAAGGGAAGTGACATCATGAGTGGGTGACAGTGAAGCTGGGGGAGAGGGAAGTGACATCATGAGTGGGTGACAGTGAGAAGGCTATAAGGCCAGAGGATGGTAGGTCCCAGTGGGATGGAAGGATGGTTAAATTTGGAGAAGTCAATGGTGTAACCTAGAAAGAGAAGAGATGCTGGTCACACAGTGGGGTGCCTAAATTTGAGCTTACAGGGGACAGCAGTCACCAATAACAACAAGGTCACCACCTTTTACAGAGGCCCAGATGTTATTCAGGCACTTATCGCATACTCAGCCATATAAATCACACAGAACACTAATGATGCGCTTAACATCAGCATGCGTAATAAGACATGGCAACGCTGTGCAGAGCAGTAATTAATGACTTTTCTTCCCTGTGGCAATCTATAGAATTTTCTTCAGAGGCAAATTATCACGGTTCCTCTGCATATAACCTTGGATAGTTAGGGACACCTTCCTAGGGGATTCCTGTGAGTCTCTAAAGAACATACTAATTACTTAGCAGCTTGTATAAAACTGTCTGCTCTTAGGGCCTCTTGGTTGCTATGGAGGATAATATTTATAACACAAGGGTGCAGTGGCTACATGGAGATAGGATGAATCACCTTCCCTAAGGAAGAAAAACATACATTTCAAAACTTAGAGAAAAATACAAAATTCAATAAAATAACCAACGGTGTTAATACGATGGTGTTAATACACACACACACACACACACACACACACACACATATATACACATGCATGTATACAGTTGGCGCTCTGTGTTTCGCATCTGTGAATTCACATACAGATAGAAAATACTGGAAAAATATGAACGGCTACATTTATACTAAGCATGTAAATACTTTTTCTGTCATCAGTCCCTGAAGAATACACTATAGCAACCATTTACATAGCATCCACCTTGTATTAACTATTATAAGTAAAATAGAGGTGATTTAAAATATACGGGAGAATATGCAAATACTACAGGATTTTGAATGCATGTGGGGCTTGTTGCAGATACTAACAACAGCTTGTAGTGTCTATATGCACTTAATGAGCAAGCCCTTTTAGAATGTACTAAAATTCTTTCTTCAAATCTAGTGAATTTCAGAATAAAATTTACTTCTCGGAAGAGTATCTGGCATTTGGCTGGAACTCAGGATGTATTATCCGAGTGAATGAACCCAAGTGAGACTGCCTTCTCTGACAAATCAGCGACCTCCATCCAACACTCAGTTCTCTCATTTTCCTTATGATATAAAATCTCAAAGCCAAAACTTGTTTTTCCTTCTCTCAGGATGACACTTACACAAGTTATTCTCTGACTCACATTAGGAAACAGCCTGGCCTTGTATACACTATTTATAGTCCCTCGGCTCCAAGGGACATCTCCCCTTTCCTTAATTCCTTCTCCCTGGGTCCCAGTCCTCACCCTTTCTAAGATGATGTGTAACAAGAACAAATCTCCCCCCTTCCCTCAAGCTCAGGAGGAAGCCGAGAACCTGGAAACACATAGTTTATACTCTGAGATGACGCCAGCCAAGCTCTGGCCAGAGAATGATTGAACATTCTCAGATTAATTTCATGGCTATTTGTTCCATCTCAGAATCACATCGAGCACAGGCCTCCAAGTTGAAATGCTATCACTCTGTCCTTGCTGCCCAGGTAAGGGCAGTGAAAAATGAGCATATTCCCCACCTTCTGATGATAAATCATGGCTTTTCCCTTCACAGCTGATACGTATTTTACAACATCATCAGAGCATCTAATTACCAAACAAAATGATAAGATGCATCAGGACACAAGAAGGCAGCATTTGCATCTTGGCCACCCGTTAGTGTCACTGCAGTAATAGGAAAGTGGCAACTGGAAGACGGGCTATGAATATTCCATTAAATATTGATTTGGATTGTAAATAACTTAAAGTCTTAAACCACCCAGCAGAAGCTTATAAGAGAAGGGCACAAATGTGTCTGGCTAGTACAGGAGACGTGAGTTGGAGGAAAAAAGTAGCAGAGACGAGATTTAGCCCTGGCTTGGCAAATAAATGCTGGGGGGCCCCAGGACAGGAGGTGGGCATTCGCTTCTAGACACCTGTCTCGGCAAATGTGGCCTGCAGGTATTTGGATATAAATTTATCCAGGTAGACGAATATGCTTTCTGCATCAGGGTCAATTCTTATAATCTCTTTTTTAAAAAATAATAATTTCCCTTGAAGCATAAATGTGTTTCTTAACATTGTTTTTTTTTTTTTGTATGTTCATAGGAGCATGTAATTATTTACATATTGGTTTCATATTAGTATGAAGTACACTGTATATTTATTTTTCCATTCTTGCAATACTTTACTAAGAAGAATGTGTTTCAGCTTCATCCAGGTAAATGTAAAAGATGTAAAGTAAAATCTCCATCTTTTCAATGCCTGAATACTATTCTTAACATTTGGGGGTTTTCCTGATTGTGAGTTTATTCCTTGTTTTAGGCCTTCATGGTTCATTGAGCTGGGTACTGACAAAATTTTGAGTACTCCAGATTCTTGCATGTTGAGCATAGACTAGTCACTCTAGTAAGAATAAAACAGAGACATCAATAATAACTTTTCATACAAGGGCCAGTAGCCAAATACATAAATAAATGCATAAATACATGAATAAATAAATAAGAATGACCAAAAAAGAGGTTGCGGCTTGGCACCTGGGGCTCAAGCAGCTAAGGCACCAGCCACATACACCTGAGCTGGTGGGTTCAAATTCAGCCCAAGCCCACCAAACAATGACGGCTACAACCAAAAAACAGCCAGGCATTGTGGCAAGTGTCTGTAATCCCAGCTACTTGGGAGGCAGAGGCAGGAGAATTGCTGGAGCCCAGGAGTTGGAGGTTGCTGTGAGCTGTGATGCTACAGCACTCTACCCAGGGCAACAGCTTGAGGCTCTGTCTCAAAAAAAAAGGAGGCTGCAACCCTAGGGCACAAAACAGGAGTTAACATTCACCAAGAACCTACCAAGAACCAAGTACCCTCTAAGTCAGGGATGGGGAACCTGTGGTAAAGGCCACCTGCAGCCTTCTAGATCCTGAGGTATGGCCTTTGGTTGAATCCAATTTTTGGATTACAGACCATATTACACACCATATCTGATTATATTATCTCAAAGATTTGACTCAATCAAGGGATAACAATTTTTTCTGATCATTTCCATTAACTTGTTAGAAACCAGTGGCAATCTATAAAAACAAAACAAATACTTAAAGTTATTGCATAAATTTCCTATAAGGGTTGAAGAAAATAGAGCATTTGCTCTACAAATTTGAATTTACGAATTAAGCAGAGGGAAATTCTAATGCCACAGCTAGGATTGTATAAGAGCTAGGATTGTGCTAACGGCTGTTGCTGGACATTCCTGCCCAACGGTGGCCTTCTACTGTTGCCAAAGAAAGCAAACGAAGTTCCTGTCAGCCTCTGGGCTTGCCGGCTGCAGCCTGTCATTTATAACTTGTTGTTTCACTGTAGTTATCTCTCTTCTTTTATCAGCTTTCTCCCTGTCTGCAGAGCTTATATACATTGTTCAGGTCTGTATTTCTGAGACTGGAACTTAGTATAAACATAAAAATTACGTGCAAATGTGCCTTATAAGTGTGTTTTCAGGAATGTAGGTCACTCATCCATTAAGTTATACACGTGCCTTTTGTTACCTTAGCATCTGGAGTTAATGCCTAAGATTTAAAACCCTGTAAGCCATCAAGGTCATTGTCACTGGCTTACAGTTTGCTTTAATGGAGTGCCCTTCACGGATGGTCCATGTAAAGTACACGTGGACAGCTTCATGGAGTGTCATATACCCTGGGTAGTGCATTATGTCTTTCAAAACTACTTAGCAATTTGTTGTCTGAGAATGATTAACAGCATCAGAAATGACCCTTCTGGCTTCTGATAGGCAGAGAACTGGGTTAAGTGTGGAATAAAATTCACCTACTTGGCATCCATGTTCATGCTGCGGTTGGTCTGACTCTGCCTCCTACTTAGGATGTGGGGATTCTGTAGGCAACAAAGAATCCCAGAATGAGGGACAAAGCATGGCCTGCTCACGTTAGCACAACTCTGACAGTCACACATGATTGGCAAGGTAGGGGCTTTCGTAGCAGCTGCTAGAGCGCTTCCCAGCCAAGATTTTATTATGCTGGTTTTGAAATGACACTACCAAACCTTTATGCCAGCAACTATACTTGGCTGCTGGCAGTCTAAGGTTTGTTCTGTCCTAGAAAATAGTAGGAGCATAACAGAAAGAGGCTCTTCCTCCCATTTCACCGCAGGGCCCTCTGCTCAGCCCAACTCCAGCTTTATTTGATGAGTTATATTTAAGTCTTAATTATGCATGATGAATGGAAATGATAATATTTAGAATAACTGAACACCTGGATAAGAAATAACACATCCTATTACATTATTTTTACTACCGTACAATTTGTAGCCAGACTATGTCCAAAAAGGTTTTTTAGATATGACAATTCAAAATTCATTCAACTAACACTGGGCTGAACAGAAATATGAAACATTCTTCACTTGAAGAGTCTAGCATGGAGAGAAAGTCAAACCTAACCAGCTAACGTCCCAAGGGAAGGCAGATAAGGGAGTAATGGGCTCTTCTCAGAGATAGATAGTCCTGCAGGTCTTCACAGAATTAACATGAACCCTGAAGTATAAAGACAAAGAGGACAAGCATTTCCAGGAGCCTCCAGGTGAAGGGCATGTTGAAGGAACTGCAGGCAGTTCACTGCGTCAGGAACCCAGGGCGCTTGCTGAAGAGTAGAGGAAAGGAGAGCTGACGTAGCAAGAGAGCACAGTGCCAAGGTCAGGGTGCTATACTGTGTGCAAAGGGGGACAGTTGTCATGATAACGATTTCATATCTGACCTCTTGGTACAGGGAGGCCAAAGTAGAAAAACAAGAGCAGCATCTAGAAGTGATATAAAGGAAAGATAATGATATAGAGGAGTTGGATAACAGCACCGAAGGCCACAAAGTGATTATAAAAGGAACATTTGTATTTTGCTTCTCAGCCTCTGAAGCCCTATTTTTATTTGGGGTAAATTTCTGCTTTATGTGATGTACGAAGGGCCCTGTCTCCACTAGAGAAATCAGAGTGTCCGAGGATCATCCAAACAAGTGACCTACAACTAGGCCATCGGATAGTCCACCCAGGACTCTGAGTCCTAAGAAATGGAAAATCCATGACCAAAATTTTAATCCATTAAAGGACTCCAGAGGAAGATATGTCTAAGTATAGAGGTTTTTGGTCCTCTAATTTTCTAAAAGATGAACCTTAAAATGAATAGACGAATCATACATACCTTCCCTCATAATGTTTTCTCTTCACTCTAGCCACCTATACATTCCTACACATTCCTCAAGATTCTGTATAAGTGTGACTCCTCTCCAAAGCCTTTCTTCACCCATAAAAGACAGAATTCATCCTTCCTTTCTAGTGTTCTTGTGACATTGTATTTAAGAAATAATTGCAATATTTATCATGTAGTAGGTCTTTACTAAGTCTGTCTCCTATGACATAGGATAAATTAACTCCTTCAAGACACAGATAACATGTTATTCATTATTGGAACCCCAATGTCTATAACAGCACCCAGCGCACAATAGAAGCTCTCCAATTGCCATGTGGGTTGATCAATGGGTTGATGAATGGATTGGTGAAATTGTATTGAACACTATTGCTCTTAGTAAAGTGTTGACAGGATATGACTAGTTCAAGGCTACCATCCATGACAAGGATGTAGAGCACAGATGCTCTACAGCTCACTGAAAAAGGATCCATACAGGCCCAGTATTTTTGTTCTCTAAAGTTTTGGAATATCCAATATCTTCAACAATAGCATGGTCTGATTGTTCAGATTAAGGATAATAAAATTTAAGCAATGAATATTATAAATGTGACTAACATCATGGAAAATAACCTTATATATCATATAGAAATGGCATGTATTATAGTTTTGCAATAATGGCTCTTGATTTATACATAAATAGGCTTCCATACAGTGGAAGGCTCTGAATTTCTGTATAGGAGGAGCTTTAGAACAGTGCACTGGTAGGGTGACAGGTGTGTGTGTGTGTCCTGAGCGGAGGGTAGGTGCTAAGGGGCTTGTTGGATGCCATCCTTGTGTTCCAAACTTAATGTTTATATGTTGATTGTATGCTTAGTGTGGGGTAGTTTGGGGAAGCTATTGAAAATTTGGGTAAATGTTGCTACATCCCCATCATAATGATAAAAAAAGAGAAGGTCACCCTTTGGAAAGTATCATTTCCATAATTAAGAGCTTGATTACACCAGCATGCACATCTCATCTTTATGAATAATTGCCTGTTTTATCTTAAGTCTTTTAGAGCAAAGATATTTTGTCCTATGAATCTCAGTTCATTTTCCACAATTATAACAGAATACAACAGACTGGGCAATTTACAAAGAAAATAGACTTATTTGGCTCATGGTTCTGGAGACTGGGCAGTCCAAGAGGTCTCTTGCTGTGTTATTCCGTGGCAGAAGGGCAAGTGAGCATGTGCGACAGAGAGAAAAGGAGGCTGAACTCCACTCCCTCCATAATGGCATTCACTCTTCATGAAGGTGAAGCCCTCATAGCCTGATCACCTGTTAGAGACCACACCTTTTAGTTGTGATACAATGGCAATTGAGGTTTTGACATATAAGCTTTGGGGGAATAAATTCAAACTACAGCCCTATGGAAAAGTATAAAAAACACACTGGCTAGAAGATACTTATCCTGTATTATTTATAAACATAATAGATGTCTGGGGCAGGTGCATTTTTGGGTGCATATTGTAGCACCCCGTTCTTCATTACCTCTTAGTTAACTTGAAGAACATGTGTACTTGGGAACCTCTCCCACTAGCTTATCAGCTCCTTATCTCCTTCATGCCTAACCCAGTCCATGGCATTTAGTAAGCATTAAATAACTTTTGGAGTGAACAAATGCATATCAGGTAGCTACCCATCATTAAGGAGAAGAAGTTGAACATTTATTTCTTGTTCAACATTTATTTCTTACAGTTGGTGTGTGTCATGTGAATCTTTACTTGGACCTCCACTGGAAGACTAAATCATTTATTATCTACACTCATATTCTCACGTGACTATTCCAGTTTTCTTTTTACTATGCCATTTTTATCATTCTTTAGATCTTATTTATCAGAGTTTTTGGCATGTCTAATCAAAATATTAGGAGATTCAAAGGCTTTTTTCCATTCTTCTCTGACTAAAAATGTTATATAGTAACCGAGAAAAATCATTGCAGGTAGTACATACTTAAAAAATCAACGATTCTTGTCTAATTTCTAGATTTGAACAACACAAAATTTACAGTCAGAAAAGGCTATATGATTGTCATACCTTGGGGCTTCACAATCCAAAAAAGAATCAGGGATCAAGATCAGAAATTTCACTGTCTGAAATTACAGGCAGCAAGAATGAATATAAAATGTCAGCCATTAGCTATCTGCAGAAGTAGCACATTCCATGCAGCTCTGAGTCCTCTCTGGGCCCAGGGCGGTGGTCCTCAGGGGGCTGACACTGTGATGCCCATTGAAATGGTGTAGCATGGCCATGGCCAGGATCCACTCTCTACCAGGCAAATTTTTCCTGGGGAATATAATAAAGGACTACTCACGTTTATATCTTATTCTCTCACTGTGATAAATTAGTGTGATATATTCCCCCAGAGCACAATAAGTTCCTTGCTGAACTGGTAAGAGATGGTTTCTAAGTCTACAAAGGTTGGGAAAGCATTCTGGACCCATGAGGACTCTGCCGACATTCAGAATCATATAAAGTCCTAATCTAAAACTTTCTGCAAACCCCTCTTTTGCCATCTTAACTTCAGCAGGTTACAGAGTCACTGAATTTCTGGGTGGGAAGAAAAGTGTCCCCCAAGAAAACAGCTACCCCAGGACGTGGGGCCATGACCTGGCCGGAGAAACCGGCCTCCTTCACCTGCCACCCGTCACTCCGCAAGACGGCCACGAAATTCACTTCTCCACTAAACCTGCCCATGGCAAAACTGTTAGTGGAAACTGTGCTTCTGGGAACAAGGTGATCAGAAATCTAATTATCTGAATATTTCAGTAAGCTCACAGTGGTCACGAGGAAAAAAAGTAATTTCTGACTTGTTAAGCCCAGATTTCTCAGAGTACAAAATGTAGCTTGCTATATTTCCTCAATATTTTTTGATCTGTGGGACAGATTGTGGCTGACTACAGTATGCAGCAGACATGTTACATTTTGTAATTTTAGCCTCTGACTCATTCTTTTGACAAGATGGTTGCCTCCAGACAAATGAAATGGTTTTGAATTCAAGCAAACAGAAGCTGCACAGCTTCCAAGCAACACCACATTTTCAAATATATAAAAGCAAACAAGTTCTTTTTCTAGGGGGTTCTACAATGCAAGAGGCTGCTTTGCAGGCGTCCTCATGGGCACTCAAGAAGCTCAGGGCCATCTGTTCTGGAGGATACAGAAGACATGTCTGCATGCAAATCGAGGGTCACACTAGGCAACTTCCAAGTCAACTTCTAATCCTGAAATCTGCTGTAAGAACTGTGCAGAATGCTGCCGTCAATCTAAGTGTCACTTGAAATTTCTTTCCTTGGAGATAAATACCTACATCAGCTTACAAAGAAACAGATTATATCAGTAAACCCAATTATTATAAAAGGGACAGTCATTTGAAAGACAATTCCTACAACAAGATTCCCTCAGAAGAGAGATAATGAGTGTTCTTGGCATGCAAAGATTGGTTTCCCAAAGAAGAAATGGCAATTCTCCTCAGGAAACACGGGCACGGATGCTTCCTGCTCTTTAAAAATGACATAAATGTGTAGGAGTCTTTTTTCTTTATGAAACTAATGTTTTATTGTTAGGTCTCCTTGGAGAAATATCATTTTTTACAATTTTAACTGGCATCTGAAATCTATTTTTGTGTCTTCACAAGAGAAGCAACACTACCATCGTGTGGCAACAAAGATTACATTTATTTTTTTTTTCAAAGTGCCAATCAGAAAATTTAAATCCTCAAATTTATCCAACCAAATGTGCATTCATTTTTGTATCATTTGGAAAATATTCATGCTTCTCATTAAATAATTTTCAACTTAGCCAACTTCTTGTAATAGAACCAAAATTTACATGAAGAAGGAAAACTGTGACAAATTCATCTCATTTATGTTATGCCATGAACAATACTTTCTTGTTTCCTTGGGCAATACAAATAAAATGAAAGAAAAAAGGTAAAAGCCCAGGGTAGCACCACTGACTTTACCGCAACATTGCAGTTATACATACTTAAACAAGTAACCAAAGAATTCTAGCAATACAGTCAAGCAAAGAACAAAAACTAGAATTCTGAATTATTTTATATTATTTTATATTACAAGACACTTTCATGAGCATTTTCTTCATTGATCCTTACTACAATCCTACTGCTATTAATATCCCCATCTACTCAGGGTGAAACAAAGATGAAAAGACTAAAATTTACTCCCAAATAGTTTAATCAGAAGGTGGGCTCCTCTTATCTTCTCCTTATTCTGCCACAAGGTCCCAGGGAAAATATGGGCCCTTTCCTTCCCTAATCCTGATAACACCTTTCACGAACTACTCCCTAGCAACTTGCCACATTGTATTGTAATCATGTACTTTCTCCCTCAGTTGGAAGTAGAATTCTTAAACTTGGTGATACTGGTTCATTTGTTTGGTTAATAGCATCAAAATATTATCTACTCATAACACATTCCCTGTAGTACCATTCCAAATACAGCCTTTCATCCATCAGCATGGGCCTGGAACCCAAGCATCAGCATCTCCTGGGAACTGAGCAGATGAGCAGATATGAGGCTCTCTAGACCTACTAAATCAGAAAATCTGGGAGTAGGGTCAGCGAGCTTTGCTTTATAATGCCTTCACAGTGACTGTGATGTGCATCGCGTAGGAGAGCTGCCTCTCTCCCCATGCCACCAAGGTGGATGCCACTGCATGCAGCCCAGGTCCACCTACAGAACTGAGGTGTGAGTTCCACCTACTGCTACAGAGTGTGAGCCTGGGAAACTGAGATCTTCTCAGGGAACTGCCCCAAAGAAAAAGACTTCACTCACCCCAAGTCACTCATGAACATCACCTCTTCCAGGAAGCCTTCGTAAAAACAAATATATATATATATCCTTCTTTATGTGAGCTGAGAGGTTTCATAGCCCTTCATTGATTATTCCATCATAAAAAGTCACATAAATGGAACTTGATAATAAATATTTATTTAATGAATGTTATGCATCATAACGCTATTTAAGTTGTCTATTTAAGTATCTACTAACAACTTTTCTCTCTGAGCTTTAAGCTGCTTGAGGGAAGGGACAACCCTCATATATACTCATAGCTAATGGCTGGCACAATGTCTGACCAATCAGTGCTAAGTAACTACTTACTGAATTAATAAAGATTCTACTTTCTAGGGACTCAAAGATGAATGAAATATTGAGCCTTCAATGAAGACCTCACAGTCGAGTGAAAGAAAGAGATGTGTTAATCAGTGAATCATGGTAGGGTATGATAAGTGTTATAAAAGACCAAAGTACCACCTGCCTTGTGCCATCCCAAGCATAATACCAGGCCTTTCTTTTTATTTTAATCCTGCATGTCTTCTGCAGCTTAGCCAAGAAGAAAAATCTGTCCCTTTTCTGAATGCCCATAATTACTATTTTGCTTCACACATTTGGCTCATGTAAATCAGTGTTTTATGTATATATCACGTCTGCCATGTAAGTTGAAAACTTAGGTCAAGAAACTCATCTTTGTACCTCCAATGCCAATCTCAGCCACTCAAGAATTGTCACTTGAGTGGATCCTTATGGAAATAAAGATGATTAGCCCAGCCTTAGGTAGGGCTCCCTAGGAAACAGAATCTGGACAGAGATTTGCATGTGGGAGACCAACTGGGGAGTACCCTCTGGAACAACACCCATAACACCATGAAGGAAGTAGAATTAGAGCAAGAAAGTGTGCCTGAAAGCCATTGGAACTGAGGCTTCTGCTGATCCTGAAAGGAACTCTGGAGCTTGGAAGCCCTTCAGAGTCATCCCACATTAAAATCTGGGTATTGAGGCAGAGACAAGATGGCTGAATAAAGCCAGCTTTCCACAGAGGCTCCTGTCCAGAAGGAAAGTTAAAGGACAGAAATTTAGCAAGTAACCTGGTGGATTAGAGCTGCACCAAGAGAGAAGGTTGAAGAATGCACATCAACCCCACTGAGGTGAGCTGCAACCCCAAAAATACAAACAAAAGGTACAAAATCCATCACCAAGCAGACGGGAGTCCCCTCCCCCATGAGAAGGGCTCGGAGTGCCCCACAAACAAATAAGCAGAGTTCAAAGTTCCTCCCATTACACTCCATGGGAGAGACCCTCTAAAAACTGTACCTATCTCCCCTACTAGGGTGCCACGGCATTCTCCTGCCAGGCATAAAACTGTATAAAACTGTATATATTCTCTACCTGCAACTCTGAGCTCCCAGCACTCCCCTCCACTCTCACTCTGAGGTCTAGAGGCCTGTCCCCCAAGAGTCCAGATTCTTGGATGATTTCTCAAGGGGTGTGGACAGGGCCTAAACTGCAGCTGGTCAGTGCAGACTCTGGGGCACGGGAGTGAGGAGAGGATGGTCAGCTGAGAGGGAACGAAACAGGAGTGGCAGTGCCCAGAGGCGCAGAGCAGCAGCCGTCTTTTGGCAACAATAGGGCTCACACCCGGATATTCCAAAGCCACACCCCCAGTCTCCCTGGGCAACCAGTGGAGGCTGGGCATCTATTCAGGTGGCAACCACCATGGAACAGATCTGGGACAGAAACGCAGGCCCCATGAGTAAAGGGTTTGCCTGAGGTGGTACCGGCCTGGGTGGAGCATGAGGACTAGAAATGCACGCACAGAGCCAGAAAGTTCCCAGGGTAGGGCTGACCCAGAGGACCACTTTACTGAGCCTAAGACGCACCCGGCCCTCAGGGGATCGTCAGCCTATAGACAAAGGAAGACAGGAGGCTAGAACTGACAGGTAACCAAATACAAACCTGCAAGAGCAAAGACAGGGCCTGAGACGCAGGCTCTGGGAAATCAAAACAGCTTATCTTCTGCAGGGGAATTTAGCAGGGACAGAAACAAATTCCTTCAAAGTTGATCTGTTCTGTTCTGTCAGTAACATCAATCAGGGGTGAGGCTGGAACTGAGTGAACACCCCCTAGCCTCCATCGAGCACCCAAGGTTGTCAGGCCTCACCTCCCCCTGCTAGACAGAGGCAGAGCACAGTGGTCTGGCTGAGCAGAAATAGATTTCCTTGTGATTCAGGCAGATGCAAACCCCTGGAGTATCTGCTCACGACAGGCAACTGGGTCAAAGCCCTGTGGGACTATCAGTGACTGTGTGTGACAGAGGTGAAAGGTGGGGAAGGAGGCATCAACCCTCCCAGACTTATCTATTTGCTGGGTGGGTCCTCCTGACTCCACAAAGCACTGGAGCAAGCCATATCTGAGTACTCACCAGACCCCTGTGATCCAGTTGCCAGAGACCTTTTAAACTCTCCCACCTGAGCCAGGTGCTGAGACAATTGATTAGGACCTTTTGAACTGAGCCAATAGCCTGAGGACTATTCAGGTGATGCCCTGGGTGTGTGGTTGTAGGAAGGTTTGATTTTCCTTTTCCAATTGTTGCCTGTGGGGGGGCAGGGTGACTTAATTGCTGGTATTTCTCCACAGCTGCGACTTCAACCCAGAATAACTGTTTCACTAGGGTTGAAAAGAGACCAGCTGAAAACAAGACAGAACCACTTAGCCCCACCACACCAAACAGGTCAGCAGTTTCTCAGGACATAGCACTGTACAGGTCCTCAACAAAGCTCCAGGTGAAAAATCAAATGGTGTAAAACAATCATGGGGCAGAATCAGAGGAAAAACTCTGACAACATAAATAACCAGAATAGATCAACCCCCCAAGGAAAGATATGGCAGATGTAATTGAAGATCCCATTTATAAAAAGCTGGCCAAGATGTCAGAAATCAAATTCAGAATTTGGATTGAAAACAAGACTAATAAAATGGAGGAAAATGTGGAATTAGAAATTCAAGGAGCAATTCAAAAGTCAGAATTAGAAATTTGAGGAGAAATTCAAAAGTTGTCTCAAGAATTTAACAAATTTAAAGACGAAACCACCAAAGATTTTGATGCACTGAAGCAAGAATTTGCAGCCCTCAATGATCTGAAAAATACAGTAGAATCCCTCAGTAACAGAGTGGAGCAAACAGAAGAAAGGATTGCTGACATTGAAGACAAAGCCTTTGAAAGCTCCCAAACTCTCAAAGAGGAAGAGAAATGGAGAGCAAAAACAGATCATTCTCTCAGAGAGCTCTGGGATAAAATGAAGAAGGCTAATATCCGCCTCACTGGAATCACTGAAAGTGATGAAGTGGCCTTGCAAGGCACAGAGGCACTTCTCATGAAATTATGAAAGAGAATTTTCCAGACATGCCAAAAGATTCTGAAATTCAAATAGCAGACAGTTTCAGAACCCCAGCATGACTCAACCCCAATAAGACATCCCCCAGGTATATCATAATTAACTTCACTAAAGTTAATATGAAGGAGAAAATTCTGAAAGCAGCCAGGAGTAAGAAAGCCATTACCTACAAAGGGAAGAATATTAGAATGACTGCAAATCTCTCTGCTGGAAATTTTCAAGCCAGAAGAGGGTGGTCATCAACTTTTAATCTCCTAAAGCAAAATAACTTTCAACTCCGGAACCTGTATCCAGCTAAACTGAGTTTAATTTATGATGGAGAAATTAAATACTTTAATAACATTCATATGTTGAAGAAATTTGCCATAACCAAACCAGTTCTTCAGGATATTCTCAGACATAGCCTCCATAATGACCAGCCCAATCCTCTACTACAAAAGTAAACTCACTCAGAAACTTTTGATCAAACTCCAACTTCCATAGTGGCAAAAGGATTAAAAATGTCCACTGGACTTTC
>CAUYPK010150541.1:0-14280 GCA_963574355.1 Loris lydekkerianus | reverse complement strand
AAATCCTTGTGTTCACATGAATCTGTTTCCCACCCCCCCCCCCCTTAGGTACATCCTTCCTGGAGCCCTGTGTCTTCTTGCTCCTATTTTACCTACTTCAGTATCTTGAATCTATTTAACTTCTCTCATCACATTCATTATGCTATTTTATAAATTTTTGCATGAGTCACCCCTAATCAGTCCTTCATTTTTATGTACTTTATGCCCCAAACAGTACCTAGTACAATATGGACTTTCAAGTTATATAGACATTTTCTAAATTTACTCAGCAACCTATAAATAAAACCTTGACTACATGTCAACATGATTTTTATTTCGTCTTTATTCTTAATTAAGGCTATTTCATTTTCTAGCAATAGGATCCTTTCTAGGATTATAAATTATCAACCTGATTCCTTAAAATAATGTCTTATTTTCTTCAGTAAGTAAGAAATGAATTCTCTGAACTCCTGATTGTTCAAAAAACTGCCTAAGGATCAAAAAGTCATATCATAATTGAAATATCTATAAAGCACTCATTACTAAAACATTTATTCTATATTTTCATTTCTAGGGGGCGATTGTTTATTATTTCCACCAAAGCAGGATCTCTAGGAATTAATCTGGTAGCTGCTAATCGAGTAATTATATTTGATGCTTCTTGGAATCCATCATATGACATCCAGAGTATATTCAGAGTTTATCGCTTTGGACAAACTAAACCTGTTTATGTATATAGGTTCTTAGCTCAGGTAGGTTTATAATTTATATTCTCTTTTTGATATTGAAAGATTGCCCAAACTGACAATATTTTAGAGGTGCAGAACATGTATATATTACAGAGAGGTAAACAAAGTTGAAACTACCATTCCTGTATGTAAGGCAATAGAAGTCTATTTTGGTATCTCTCATGATTTTCTGTTTTGCAATTTGTCCATTTCTGTAATGTCAACCTTCTCATGTCGTGATTGTATTGCACGAGTAAACAAATTTGGTATATTCTTCCTAGTTCCAGAAAGGAAAACATTTATAGTCCGTCCTTCCTTCCTTCCTTCCTTCCTTCCTTCCTTCCTTCTTTCCTTCCTTCTTCCTTTTTCCCTCCCTCCTTCCCTCCTCCCTCCCTTTCTCTCTCCTTCCCTCCCTCCGTCCCTCCCTCCGTCCCTCTCTCTCTCTTTTTTAAATTTCAGATTGATATGAGGGTTGGAACAATTAGGTTACAATGTTTACATTTGTTAGGTAAAGTCCCTTTTGTAGATGTTTCCTGCACCCAGGTGTGCCATATACCCTTACATTGTGCCCATTAGGTAGGGGCACACCAATCCTCCTCCCTCTTCCCCCTCCCCCCAAGTGAATTAAATTGAGTTTTTCTCTTGTGTGGGCATGTATTAGTTTATTTACTGACTTCATATTAGTATTGAGTACATTGAATACTTGCTTTTCCATTCTTGTGATGCTTTACTAATAAAAATGTTTCAACTCCATCTGGGTTGATACAAAAGCTGTAAAGTCCTCATCTTTTTATGGCTGAATTAGTATTCCATGGTATACATATACCACAGTTTATTAATTCACTCATGGGTTGATGGGCACTTAGGTTGTTTCCACATCTTGGTGATTGTAAATTGAGCTGTGATAATCTAGTGCAAATGTTATGGTTCATTTATTAACAAAGGTAGAAAAGCCAGTAACTAAATCTAATTTGCTTGAAAAAGTCAAATGATCATTGTTTTTTAGTGGCCACCAGGTATCCTCTTAATTTGAAAAATATGGGCAAAAATAACAGCATTATGACAAAGAATATATAATACTTACTAGGCAAGAATATTAACGTTGTTTTCTTTAGATATAAACTCAGGTCTTATAAAACTAACTCAGATTTGAGAAAAATAAGTAAAATTAAAGACGTAGTTATATTTCAAAGTAATACAAATTTATAGGATCAAATTGCCTTTTTAACTGGTATGTCTGCATTGGTAGCAGGTGCTACACTTCTCTGTCTGCCTCCAAATCTGAGACTGAGTTTCACTGATAGATCCTTTCTTACTTGATTTTCTTCAGTACTTAATATGATTGATAACTCATTGTAAACTCTTTTCTGTTATTTAAATTTAGAGCTTCTTTTCATTCTAGTGTATAATCTATAATAATTTATATTTAATATACATTTTATATAATGTATTTATATGTATATATGGAACTTTATATTAGTACTCTCTCTCAAAATTATAGAAAATAAAATTTGATATAAAGGGAGTTTATAGTGAGTGTTGATAGCTTAGTATTTTATATTGAATAAGGAATTAAACTGTCCTCTTGCATTATAACTTCAATACCCACCTAAATTTTTAATTTGTATGCCCCTTTATTTGTTTACCCTGGTTCTCTGCCTTTTCTCCTTTTCTACCAAGTACAGAAATAGATAAAGCAACAAATGAGTGCATTTTGGTCAGATAATATAGAATGGTTATTAGTGATTTAATTTTCTTAATGTTTTATATTAAACTATGCTAAAGTTGAAATCTTTCATGAATTAAGCAACATTGTTCTTTAATTTTTCTTTATCTAAATATATTACCATGAATTTTTACCATTACATATTTAACAGTAACTATATTTCTCCTTGAGTAAGTTTGTTTCATATTTACAAAATTTATTTATTTATACATTGTTCCTTCTTTTTATAAAGGGAACCATGGAAGATAAGATTTATGATCGACAAGTAACTAAGCAGTCACTATCTTTTCGAGTTGTTGATCAGCAACAGGTTGAGCGTCATTTTACTATGAATGAGCTTACTGAACTTTATACTTTTGAGCCAGACTTATTAGATGACCCTAATTCAGAAAAGAAGAAGAAGAGGGATACTCCCATGCTGCCAAAGGTAAACGTATTTAGATTATTACCTAAAAAAAAACATGGATGAGGGAAATTTTACTACTACTATGAATAATTAATCATCTGAGTATGGCTGTATTTCAGAACTTTTTAAATAGAAAATTATATTTAACAGATTTTGTCTAGGTAATTATAAATAGAATGGACTTGATCAGTTCTCGATATAACACCATAAAAAGATAGTATATTCTGTGTCAGATAATGTATTCTGTTCAGCCTTCCATGAAAAGGTTTCTAAGTAGAACCTTAAAGGAAATAGTGTAATTTAATAAACTATCTTCTCTTAATAAACCCCCTGGTAGAAAGCATATCGAATTTAAATAGGTCTATGTAAAATTAAACTGTCTCTTCTGTAATATTCTTTTCTGTCAGAGAGCAGTTGAAAATCAGCCCATAACCAACAGGTATATGAAAAGTTTCTCAGTGTCACTAATCATCTGGCAAATGCAAAATAAACCACCATGAGATATTATTTCACACTTATTATTTTTAAAAAAGATACTATGTATTGGCAAGGATATGGAGAAAAGGGAATTTTCGTGCACTTTTGTTGGGAATGTAAATTGGTGCACCTACTATTGAAAACAGTATGGAGGTTCTTCACAAAATTAAAAATAGAACCACGATACCATCCAGGAATCTCATTTCTAGGTGTATATCCAAAGGAATTGAAATCAGGATCTTGAAGAGATATCTAAACTCCCATATTAATTGTAGTCATTATTCACAATAGACATGGAAGCAACATAAATGTCCATCAGTAGAAGAATGGATAAAGAAAATGTGGTATGTAAATACAGTGGAATGTTATTCAGCTTAAGAAAAAGGAAATCCTGCCATTTGCAATAACATGCTTGAACCTGGAAGGCATTATGGTAAATGAAATAAGTCAAACACAGAAAGATAAATATTATATAATCACATTTAATTTTTGAGACAGTCTCTCACTCTGTCTCAGGCTAAGAGTGCTGTACATAGCAACCTCAAATTCCTGGGTTCAAGTCATCCTCTTGCTTCAGCCTCCGAAAGTACCTGGGACCATGGGCAACTGCTAAAATGCCTAATACCTCACTGTTGCTCAGGTTGGTCTTGACCTCCTAAGCTCCAGGGATTTTTCACTCCACAACCTTCCAGAGTGATAGAATTACAGGCATGAGCCACAAGCCACTGCCCCCAGCACTTTATATGAGAAATCTAAAGTATGTAAAACTCATAAAGCCAAGAGTAGAATGGTTATTTCTGGGGGATGGAAAAAATGGGAAATGAGGAGGTATTGGTCAAAGAATACAAACTTTCAGTTAGGCAAGATGAATTAATCCTAAAGATCTATTGTACAGCAAAGTGCCTATTGTCAATATTATTGTATGGTATACTAAAAATTTACTATGAAAATAGATTTATGTTAAGTGTTCTTATCACAAAATAATAACAAAGGTGGTAGGAAATTTTTAGAGGCAATTGATATGTTTATGACATTGATTATGGTGATGGTTTCATGGATATATTCTTCAAACTTATGAAGCTGAATACATTATGTATAACATTTTGTATGTCAAAATTATGGAGATGTACATCTAAATTTGAACAGTTTGTATTGCCAGGTGTGGTGGCTAAGACTTTGATTCAAGGCCAGGCACAGTGGCTCACACCAGTGAACCTAGCACTCTGCGAGGCTGAGGTGGGCAGATTGATTGAGGTCAGCTGTTCAGGATTAGCCTGAGCAAGGATGAGACTCTACTAAAATAGAAAAAATTAGCTGGGTGTTGTGATAGGTGCCTGTAGTCTCAGCTGCTTGGGAAGCTGAGGCATGAAGATTGCTTGAGCCCAGGAGTTTGAGGTAGCTGTGAGATATAACAACACAGCACTTAACCCCTAGAGCAACAGAGTGAGACTGTGACTGTCTGTAAAAAAAAAAAAAAAAAAAAAAAAAGATTTTCAGTTAAGGTTTTCCTGTTTCTCTCTCAATGTTTACTTGGTCTGTTGTGCTTTTCACAGTCAGCTGACAATTTTGATGCACAGCTTGACAAATTTTTATAATGTTGTCATTAGTTTTGATTGTTACTGGCCACCCTGACCTCTCTTCTTTAGTGATGCTTTCTCTCCCTTCAGAAAAACATTTAATTTATTTGTACACTGCTGTTTTCTTCATGGCATTATCCCTATAAACTTGGACTAATGTGTCCCTAACATGTTCATTTTCACTCTTGCCAAGTTTAACAAGAAATTTACAAATGTTTGTTTGTTGCTCTAATTCAGTCTCTAACATTCTCACAATGACACACAAAAACAGCAATAATGAATGCCATTCAATAAGACAGTGCCACAAATCGACAAGAACACAGCTGTGAGACACTGACATACCAAAGTTGTGAAACCTTACTGAGTTGTTTATACAGTGCTGCCAACATAAGCGCATGGTGGCAAGTTCATGAATTTAATTATCAGACCTCATAAAGAGAAACTTGTGAAGCAAGACTGTAATGTCTTTTCACTTTTTTCTATTTTCATTTATAGGTGTTTAGAGGAAGTAACTAACATGTTGGAATAATCAACAATCCTGAATTAATATAGGTATTTGAGTGTCACAGTATCTGGATATTGATATTCTAAAATGGTATTATTCTATTGGTTAGATTGACTGATTTGAATGTAAGTCTCTTAACACTTTGGGTAGGAGCAGCAAGAAATTGAAGCTGGGATACTTTTAGGGGCTTAAGTAGTTGAATACCTCACTTTTGTCTCTTTAATAACTAGTGTTTGTATATCAAGCTTTTTATGTCAGATTTATTAAGTCGGACCCTTAAAAGAATATTAATTGCAGGATATATTTATCAACATAAGAATTACAAGATATAATCTTATTTAAAGCATTTGTAGTATTTCTTTTAATGTTTTCTGTCATTAAGCTATAATGTGAAAGCCAGGGGTATTGGTGCATGCCTGTATTTCTGGCTGCTGAGGAAGTTAAAGCAGTGGATCATTTGAGCCCAAGAGTTTGAGGCTGTCGTGTATGATGCTTGTGCTTTTGAATAGCCACTGCTAACTTGGGCAACATAGCAAGACCCCCACCTCTTTTTAAAAAGGGTATATTTTTAAATGCTAAATAAATAATTTCTGTTTCATATGCATTTCATATGCTGCAAAGCTGCAACCTCTAGAAAGTCACTACAGTCATATAAAATCTAGACTGGTGATACTCTACTTCACAGTGGCATGTGTAATAATTGTCACATGGCAATTGGATAACCAATTTTTAAAGGTTAAGTGCTAAATAAATATAATATCTAATTCTTAAATTGTAAATTGAGGAGAAAACATTCTTATCAAAGAAGGCTTTTACTCTTCACCCAACTTAGTTTGACAAGCCTGCCTTTTCTTTCATTGAAAGTGGCAAGCTTAGTAGTTTGTCACTGCCTTATTCACACCAACAATTTGGGAAACTGGATACCTTTATAAATGCTATTGGTGAACGTTATATACTCTTGACCCAAAAATCTGATATAAGGTGTTGTGTGAACTTCATTCAGTATACTCTCTAGTAGCATATCAAATATACTGCATATTTTTCCAGTATAGTTTGGGAATAAACTGGCTTAAAATATGAAAGTAGAAATTTTTAGTCTGGAAATGTTAAATATCATTACTAAGAATCTAGACATTTGAAATAAAAGGAATTTTTGTATCATTTTCAGTGGATCATGCAGCAGTTAAATATTCTAGTTATTTTATTTCCGGATACTGTAAAACTCAAATTCAAAGTGATAGCATTTTGAAATGTGGCAAACATTAAAATTAAATGTTTAATTTGTCATTAATTTTGATTTATTAATTGAACTAGTCATTTATAAAGCATAAACTAATTTTGATTGTTAGCTGGAATATACACCATGCTTTCCCCAGATTATAAAACTTTCACTTATTTAAGGGAGGATAAAGTTTAGACAAAGAAGTAAAGGTACACATTTTGTGATTTAAACCTCATTTTGAAGACTGTTGACTCAGTGATTATAGATTCTGTTCTAGTGTTGTTTTCAATGATAGTTTTACTATAGCAACTAATATAAATGCATGCTTTAAGAGGGAAAAAAAAAACTCTCCACTGGTTGTGTTGTGTATTAGGATGAAAATTTTCTTTATTAACTTTTAAAACTTGCTGTGGATTTTGCAAAACTGTTTTTTACAAAGAAATAATCTGAAGATTCTGTTACAAACACTTTTTACTATTAATTTTATCACTTGTTTCTTATGTTGATAGTATGGTGCCAATAATTTAAAAGGAGATGTAGAAACAGCTTGTATCAGAAATCCTGTATCTTCTTTCTCTTATTTGTGTCTTACACAGCACTCTGGAGGATAGAAAGATTTCTGACTTCCTGCTTCTGAACCCTCTAAATGATCTTTAATAAAGCATTTAACTTATTTGCATTGTCTTTTCTTTGTAAAAATGAAGATTATGGAAATCATAAGTCTTAAGTCTAAGCATTGTCTAAGTCTTTTGAATATTATTGCCATAATAATTGTATGAACAAGTGATTTAAATAAATTAAATGTATGTATTAACCCTTTTGTTTCAGATTTGGTAATAATTAAAAACTGAGAGTAAGTGTATCTATATAATGCAAGGACTGTGCAGCCGTTAAAAATAATGAAGGTTTTTATTTATTATGTCCATGGAAAGATATTAAGGGAGAAAAGTAAGTTTCAAAACTACAATCCCATTTTTATGCAAAGAATTTTCTGTGTATGAATATGTGGAGGAATTAGTATTATTTTTGTGGTTTTGTTCTTTGAAAAAGTGGAATGTAGTAGTCAGTAAAAGCAATATGAACACCTTTTTCATTTGATGGAGAAAGGAGATAGTTTTAGGGTAAGGGTTCAAAACTTTTTTTTTTTTTTTTTCTGAGATAGAATCTCACTCTGTTGCCCTGGGTAAACTGCTGTGATGTCATAGCTCACAGCAACCTCAAACTCTTGGGCTCAGTTGATCCTCTTGCCTCAGCCTCCTGAGTAGCTAGAACTATAGGAGCCCACCACAACACCCAGCTAATTTTTGTATTTTTAGTAGAGGTAGAGTCTCGCTCTTGTTCAGGGTGGTCCTGAAGTCCTGAGCTCAGGGGACACACCCTCCTCAGCCTCCCAGAGGGCTAGGATTATAGGCGTGAGCCACTGTGCCTGTCCAAAACTTTTTGAATGAGAGAAAACAAAGTTGTATGCACTCCTCTGATTGATTGGCATTTCAGTTGACCATAGATCAAACAGAAAGTTATTGTATGCATAGAGGCTGAACCTCCACCATAACCTGACAATAATGTTTAACTGTGATAGGATTATCTGGAATTGATGGATAATAGATATCAGATGGTTTTAGAAGTATAGTTTCCCCAAATGGATATCTCCCGAAGATGAAAATGGTACATGTCAGCTTTAGTATAAACATAAACTGGCCTTCTACAAATTTGTCTCTGAGAATTGTCTTCATTTCAGGTTTTATATTTTCTTTTATTAAATTAACATGTCTTTGTTTGAAAAAATAATTCCAGAAGTACATAAAGGTTAACAGTGAAAAAATATAGACCAACTTAGGTTCTTCCCTCTCACGGAATCTGTCAGTGGATTATCTTTTTTATCTAAGAGAATAGATGTGTGAGGAAACATGCCTCAAGAAAACAGACATTCTTTGTAGTGTGATAGAGTAATCACTAGGTAGGAGTCAGGAAATTTAGTTTCTGGTCCCAGGTAGTCCTTAACTGTGTAATTGGAAGAAGTTACTTTGCTGCTCTGGTCCTCAATTTCTGCTAAATCCAAGATGGTAAGTTTGGAATTAGAAATTATAACCTGCCTAAGTACTGACTTGATAAAGCTTCCTGGTGTTTCAGACTTCTTTTTTTTTTAAGGGTACATATGAGTATGTGTGTGTATATATGCACATACATGCATTTCTGGATAGGCTTCCCCTCCAACCATAAAAATATAATTAATGTATGAACTGTGGTTTTGCAATTGAAAAATAAACACTACCTCTTAATTGACAAAGATGAGTATTTTCATATCTTCATTTATTCCTACTAATCTTACCCTGTTCCACATGTGAGAAGGGAGTATTTCATCCATAATTAACTTACAGACATAGCTAGACTAAGTTATGACTAGACAAATATCATAGAAAGAATCACTGGCACACATGAAGATGAATTCATTTCCTAGTACACAGTACACTTGGTTTTTGTTTGTTTGTTTGTTTGTTTGTGTTTTGCAGTTTTTGGCCGGGGCTGGGTTTGAACCTGCCACCTCCAGCATTTGGGGCTGGTGCCCTACTCCTTTGAGCCACAGGCGCCGCCGTGCACTTGGTCTTAACATTGCTTTCTCAGAGAAACGAACTGAAATTGACTATAGTTAAGATCACTTATTGAAGGGCTTGGCCTTTCTGATTATATTTGGCATGGTCACTTGCTAAAAGTATTGATTGGTCAGTGTTATCTGTTTTTATTGTATTTTATTTATTTATTTTTTTAAGACAGTTTCATTATGTCACCCTTGGTAGAGTGCTGTGGCGTCACAGCTCACAGCAACCTCCAGCTCTTGGGCTTAAGCAATTCTCTTGTCTCAGCCTCCCAAGTAGCTGGGACTATAGGCACCCGCCACAACACCTGGCTATTTTTTTGGTTGTAGTCGTCGTTTGGCATGCCCAGGTGGGTTTGAACCTGCCAACTGTGGTGTATTTGGCGCCATAGCTGCTGAGCTACAGGGACTGAGCCTTATTTTTTTTTTATTTCAAAATATTAATGGATTACAAATGTTTTGGTTATATGAATCACTTTTATAGTGTGCCTGTCTTCCTGACAGTGTCCATTGTACCCATTAGGTAGGTTTTTGCCCTTATCTCCTTCCCCCACCCCCCACCCGCACTTGATTTCTATTGGGTTTTACTTTTCTCTTTGCACATGTGTGCTCATCAGTTAGTTCTATTTAATAGTGAATACATATGGTATTTGTTTTTTCATTCTTGAGATATTATTTCTAGTTACAATAAAATTATTATAAAAGACATTAATTCATATTTTCTTATGGCTGAGTAGTACTCCATACTATACACATAACCGTATTTTGTTAATTCACTCATGAATTGTTGGGCACTTGGGTTGATTCCACATCTTTATAATTGTCAATTGTACTGCAACGAACACTCAAGTGCAGATGTCTTTTCAATAAATGACTTCTTTTCCTTTGGGTAGATACCCAGTAGTAGGATTGCTGAATTGAATGATAGATGCACTTTTAGTTGTCTGAGGAATCCATGTACTGTTGTACTAATCCATAGATGTTGTACTAATTTGAACTTCCACCAACAGAATATAAACATTCCTTTTTCTCTGCATCCACACCAGCATGCATTGTTTTTAGACTTTTTAAATATAAGCTATCCTAACAGGGATAAGACGATATCTCATTGTAATTTTAATTTGCATTTACCTGATGATTAATGATGTTGAACATTTCTTTCTGTTTGTTGGTCATTTGTCTATCTTCTTTTGAAAAGCTTTTGTTTGTGTTGTTTGCCACCTTTTAATGATGTTGTTTGCCTTTTTCTTGCTGATTTCTTTGAATTCTTTGTAGATTCTGGGTATTAGCTCTTTATTGGGTCTATAGAATTCAAATATTTTCTCCCATTACGTAGGTTATCTGTTTGCTCTATTGATCATTTCCTTAGCGAGGCAGAAGCTTTTTAGTTTAATCGAATCCCATTTACTTATTTTTATTCCTGTAATTTCCTTTACAGTCTTAGTCATAAATTCTTTGCCTAGGGTAATGTCTAGAAGAGGTTTTCCAACATTTCCTTTGAGAATTCTTACAGTTTCATTTCTCAGATTTAAATCTGTTGTCCATCTTGGATTTATTTTAGTGGGTGGTGAGAGAGAGGGGTCCTGTTTCAATCTTCTGCATGAGTCCACCCAATTTTCCCTCTACCATTTATTGAATAGGGCTTCTTTTCCCCAGTGTGTTTTTTTGTTTCTTGTTTTATTTTTTATTTTTTAATTTCAATTTTTTATTAAATTATAACTGTGTACATTAATGCATTTATGGGATACAATGTCCTGGTCTTATATACAATTGGGAATGCTTACATCAAACTAGTTAACATAGACTTCACCTCACTTAATTGTTGTGTTAAGACATTTATACTCTACTCTTAATACATTTGATGTGTACCCTTGCGATATGCACAATAGGTGAAGTTCCATCAATTATCCTCCCTTCAGCTGGCCGCCCCCCTCCCCTCACCTTCCTCTTCCCTCTCTCATTATGGGCTATAGTTGTGTTTTATCATTCATATGAAAGTGTGGGTGATTATATTGGTTTTATAATAGTACTAAGTACATTGCATACTTTTTCTTCTGTTCTTGAGATACTTTACTAAGAAGAATATGTTCCAGCTCCATCCATGTAAAATAAAAGAGGTAAAGTCTCCATCTTTGTTATGGCTGTGTAATATTCCATGGTATACATCTACCACATTTGTTAATTCATTCATGGGTGGATAGGCACTTGTGCTGCTTCCATGACTGGGCAATTATGAATTGGATTGCAATAAACATTCTGGTGCAAATGTCTTTGTCATAAAATGATTTTTGGTCTCCTGGAAATATACCTAGTAGAGGAATTGCAGGATTGAATGGCAGGTCTACTTTTAGTTCCCTAAGTGTTCTCCAAACTTCTCTCCAAAAGGAATGTATTAGCTTATGTTCATTCTAGCAGTGTAGAAGTGTTCTAATTTTTCCACATCCATGCCAACTTATGTAGTTTTGGGATTTTGTTATGTGGGCTACTCTTCCTGGAGTTAGAGGATATTTCAAAGTGGTTTTGATTTGCATTTCTCTGATGATTAAAGATGATGACCATTTTTTCATGTGTTTGTAGGCCATGTGCCTGTCTTCTTCAGAGAAGCTTCTGTTCAAGTCTCTTGCCCACAATGAAATGGGATCACTTGTTTCTTTCTTAAGAAGTTTGAGTTCTCTGTGGATTCTAGTTATCAAACCTTTGTCAGGAAACATAACCTGCAAATATCTTCTCCCATTATGAGGGTTATCTGATTGCTTTACTTACTGTGTTATTGGCTGTACAGAAGCTTTTTATTTTGATCAGATCCCAGTAATATATTTTTAGTGTTGCTTCAATTGCTGGGGGGTGGGGTCCTTCTTTTAAAACAATCTCCCAGGCCAATTTCTTCAAGTATTTCCCCTGCACACTCTCCAAGTATCTTTATAGTTTCATGTCTTAAGTTAATCTTTTATCCAGTGAGAATCAATGTTTGTTAATGGTGAAAGGTGAGGGTCCAGTTTCAGTCTTCTGCAAGTCTCCAGCCAGTTCACCTTGGACCATTTGATAAATAGGGTATCTTTCTCCCAATTTATGTTTCTGCTAGGCTTATCAAAGATCAAATGACGATAAGTGTCTGGGTTCATCTCTTGGTTCTCTAATCTGTTCCATACATCTACCTCTGTATATTTGTGCCAGTACCATGCTGTTTTGATCACTATAGGTTTATATTATAGCTTGAAATCTGGTAGCATGATTTCTCCTGATTGTTTTTATTTCTGAGTAATGTCTTGGCTATTCAAGTTTTTTTCTGATTCCATATAAAACAAAATCCTATTTTTTCCAGATCTTTAAAATATGACAGTGGTGCTTTAATAGGGATTCTATTAAATGTGTATATTGCTTTGAGTAGCATGGACATTTTAACAATGTTGATTCTTTCTAACCATGAGCATGGTATGTTTTTGCATTTGTTAACATCTTTAGCTATTTCTTTTCTCAGAGTTTCATAGTTCTCTTATAGAGATCTTTCACATCATTTGTTAGGTAAATTCCCAAATATTTCATGTTCTTTGGCACTGCTATTAAAGGAATAGAGTCCTTGACTATATTTTTAGCTTGACAATTATTTGTATATATAAAAGCTGCTGATTGGTAAGTATTGATTTTGTATCCTGAGATAATTGCTGTATTTCTTGATCACTTGTAAGAGTTTTGTAGTTGAGTCCCTGGTGTTTTCCAGGTATAAAATCATATCATCTGCGAAGAGTGAGAGTTTGATCTCCTCTGACCAATTATGATACCCTTGATTGCCTTTTCTTGCCTGGCTGCAATGGCTAAGACTTCCATTACAATGTTGAATAGCAGTGGAGACAATGGGCATCCTTGTCTAGTTCCAGATCTGAGTGGAAATGATTTCAATTGTATTCCATTCAGTACAATACTAGCTGTAGGTTTGCTGTAGATAGCCTCTATCAGTTTAAGAAATGACCTGTCTAAGCCTATTTTACTTTTCTTAAGTGTTCTGATCCTAAAAGGATGCTGGATATTATCAAAAGCTTTTTTGGAGGAGGGGAGGGGGAATAAAAATCTTTCTCTGCATCAACTGAGATAGTCATATGGTCTATGTTTTTTATTTTGTTTATGTGATGTATTATATATATTTTATTATAAATTATAGCTGTGTACATTAATATGATCATGGAGCATCATACACTTGGTTCATAGACCGTTTCACACATTTTCATCACACTGGTTAATACAGCCTTCCTGGCATTTTCCCAGTTATTTTGCTAAGACATTTACATTCCACATTTGCCAAGTTTTACATATACCCTTCTAAGATGCACCACAGGTATAATCTCATCAATCCTCCTCCCTCTACCCACGTCCCACCTCCCTCCCCAGCCTTTCCCCCTTCCCCCTATTCTTAGGTTGTAACTGGGCAATAGCTTTCATGTGAAGATCCTAAACTAGTTTCATAGTAGGGGTGAGTACATTGGGTACTTTTTCTTCCATTCTTGAGACACTTTACTAAGAAGAATATGTTCCAGCTCCATTCATGTAAACATGAAAGAGGTAAAGTCTCCATTGTTCTTTAAGGCTGCATAGTATCCCATGGTGTACACATACCACAATTTATTAATCCATTTGTGGATAGATGGGAATTTGGGCTTTTTCCATGACTTAGCAATTACGAATAGGGCTGCAATAAACATTCTGGTACAAATATCTTTATTATGTTTTGATTTTTGGTCGTCTGGGTATATGCCCAGTAGAGGAATTACAGGATTAAATGGCAGGTCTATTTTTAGATCTCTTAAGTGTTCTCCATATATCTTTCCAAAAGGAATGTATTAATTTGCATTCCCACCAGCAGTGCAAAAGTGTTCCCTGTTCTCCACATCCACACCAACATCTCTGGTCTTGGGATTTTGTGATATAGGCTAGTCTCACTGGAGGTAGATGATATCTCAAGGTAGTTTTGATTTGCATTTCGCTGATGATTAAAGATGATGAGCATTTTTTCATATGTCTGAAGGCTGCGCGCCTGTCTTCTTCAGAGAAGTTTCTCTTCAAGTCCCTTGCCCA
>CAUYPK010150540.1:0-22716 GCA_963574355.1 Loris lydekkerianus | reverse complement strand
CACAAGCGGAGGGGGGAGGTGTGCTCAGAGGTATGAGGGGGTGGGGAATTCCAGGAGCAGGTGTGATGTTTTTAGTGTCTGGAATCAAGTTCCTGGAGCCAAGGGTAACAATGCCTTACTCGTCCTTAAATGCTTTCCAGCGGTACTATTCCTGTTAAACCGGCTATGGATATTCCTGATAAGCTTAAACCGGCTATGAATATTCCTGATAAGCTTAAACTCAGGTTTTTGGCTCCTGGCACTTGAGCCATTGTGGAAGCTATGTTTTGACCTTTAGCAACTGGCTGTTACTTTGCTGGTGGCCCTTTGTGGTAGTCAGTGTTGAGAGTAGCTCTGAGTATTTCCTGTAAAGCTGGTCTTGTTGTGGCTAATTTCCTCAGTGCTTGTATATCCCCCTAAATATTTGATTTCTCCATCAATTGTGAAGCTTAGTTTAGCAGGTTACAGAATTCTGGCCTGAAAATTGTTTTGTTTACAAATGTTGAAGGTGGATAGCCATGCTCTTCTGGCTTGGAAGGTTTCAGTTGAAAAGTCAGCTGTGATCCTAATGGCTCTGCCTCTGTAGGTCAGTTGGCTCTTACTTCTAGCTGCTTGCAGAATTTTTTCTTTCATCTTGACTTTTGACAGGTTCATTGCAATGTATCTTGGAGAGGCTCTGTTGGAGTTAAGATGATCTGGGGTTCGATATCCATCTTAAAGGAATGTGTTGAGGTCTTTAGTAAAAGTTTTTATTTATGATGGTCTCCAGTAGGGCTTCCTTTCCTTTGGGATAATCTTCCCCTTCAGGAATCCCTATTATTCATACATATACTTGAATGCATCATGGAGTCTCCTAGTTCTGTAAGTGCCTGTTCTGGTTTCTCTGTTTTCTTTTCTGCCTCTTTAGCTACCTGGGTTAACTTGAAAACTTTATTCTCTACCTCTGAGGTTCTTTCTTCTCTGTGGTCTAACCTATTTTTGATACTTCCTACCGAATCTTTACATTCCCTGATTGTCTCCTTCATTTCCTTAACATCCACCATATCCTTTCTATATTCCACATATCTCTCATCTGATTTTTTGTTCTCTTTCCATTTTCTCATCCATTCCTTTTATTGTCTTATAATCCATATTTTAAATTCCCTGACAAGTCTATTAATTCTTTATAGGTACAGTCTTCTGCAGTAGCTTCTTCATGTTCCCTTAGGGTAGTTCTTCTGTTTTGGTTTTTCATGTTGCCTGAATTTTTCTGTTGGTTCCTCCTCATGTGTTCTTTCTTCTTGTTCAGCTTCTTGTTCTCCTTTGTCCTTCTCACTGCCTCCTTTGTTTCAAACAGAAGTCCTTGCTCTTGATGACAGTATGTTGCAATATGTTGCTAGAACACCAAGTGGTGCTGTGGGTTTTTTAGGAGACAAAGAGCACAGCAAGCAACCTCTGTAGTCCTTATTCCAAACTTAGTTGCCCTCAGTGATCACCTGATTGTTTCCTCAGCAGTCAGACAATGCCAGGTGGGGATCTTAAAGCTCACAAGAATCCTTCAGAGTCAGGTCTCACAGTGCACCCTGACTTCAATTCCTGTGTCATGTGGGAATCCCTAAGCCTGTCCCAAGAGTGGAGTTCTGATCTCAGCAGGTGGAATTAAGATGGCTGTGACTAAGGCCCCTGCTAAGACCTTCTCACAACCTCCCCACAATGGCAGCCCCCCAGCCACTGTGGTTGCCTTGGTAGACACCAAACCTGTGGCAAATCTACTCCAAGAGTCATTCAAATCTGGTTGCTGTATATTGTTTGAATCCGCCCACTCTTCCAAGCTTTCCACTCAAAGTACAGCTTCCCCTAACAACTGAAAACTCCAGAAAAGCTTCCTTCTGTCCCAGACCTGTGGGCAGCCAGGCCATCCCAGCCAGCAGCAATCACTTGCCTAATTCATCACATTTCCACGTTTGTGGATCATACGCCATATCCAGGTCACCACCTCCTTGCCTGTGCTCCCTAAGTTATGACTGTAGTTAAGGTTCTCATGCCAGGTAATGCTGGGTTCTCTCTTTTTCCCCATTCTATAAGATCTCAGCTGAATAATCCTTCTGGTCTGCCATCTTGTTCCACCCCCACAACAGATGTTCTTATTCTTATTTTGCAGGTAAAGAAAGTAGATCAGAGATGTCAAGTAACCTGTTCCTAGGTCACAAAGGACTAAGATTTAAGACTGTGCCCACTAGACTCCCCATATTTTCTTGAGGGCTTGGTATAAGAGTGAATTGAAGGGCAGTTCCCCAGAGGGCATGTCCAGGGGAGTTCCAGGATTCAGGCCTGCTTGGGTTGTTCCTGCACTGGGCTTTTTCTTCAAGCAGCTCTTAAAAGATGCCTTTCTTATGTCATTCTACTTGCCTGAAATACCTTACCTTTCATTTCACAATATGACCCTATATATCCTTTCAAGCCAAACTCAAATGACTCATTTTTCATAAACCCCCTCATGACCCCAGTTCTCTTCCCCAACAGGTTGGGGACACTACTCTGCGATTCTACTGGCATTTAGCTTTTATTGCTTTTATTATTGTGCATTTGATATGTAAGTACTTACTTCATTTTCTCAATAGACTATGAGCTCTGTGAAGGACAATTTTTAAAACCATCTTTGTCTTCCCTCATAGTGTCTGTGATAGGTTCTTTTTTGTGCTAAGCCTGCAATAAATGATTTATCAATATGGGCTGTGAAATTCTGTGCATGGCAATTTGTTTTCCTGGCCCCAACGTCTCCCATTTTAGTCTTCTCTAACCCACTTAGCATTGAACCTTGCACAATTTGGCCATACACAA
This sequence comes from Loris lydekkerianus, assembly GCA_963574355.1. Classification (NCBI taxonomy): domain Eukaryota; kingdom Metazoa; phylum Chordata; class Mammalia; order Primates; family Lorisidae; genus Loris; species Loris lydekkerianus. The sequence goes on along the minus strand of CAUYPK010150540.1, from coordinate 19,917 downwards.
TGTTTTGCTCTTCCACTTAATACATGTGTGCCCAAAAGAGAGTTTATCTCATCTTTGTGCTCCACTATTCTCATCTGTAAGTAAGACTGAATGCTTGCACAGAATTATTCCTCCATTCAACAAATACTTATAGAGCACTTATTATGTGCCAGCCAAAGTGTCAAATCTTGAGGATACAGCAATTGTCCTGGTTTTTTAAAACTAATTATGCACATCGACTCCCAACTTTTTCAGTGACCTTATGTTGGTTCTTGAAATTGGCCAGGGGTAAATTATTTACAACAAGGAAATTGACAAATTCTGATAAGCCCCTATAAATCAGGGCTTATTTTCTCAAAGCTCCAATTTATTAGCACACCAAAGAGGGAGATGTACTTTATATAGAATGAACAAGAGAATCATTCTATAGAATGAAGAGCTCATTTCACATAAAGATAAAAATTTTGAAAAAACTAAAATAGGGTAATGTTATGAAGTAACTGAAGGAAGAGGCTACTTATACAGGTAGTCAGGAAGGGTCTGTCTGTCTTTCTTTCTTTATTTTATTTATTTATTTTTTTGAGACAGAGTCTGCTGCCCTGGGTAGGGTGCCATGGCATCATCATGGCTCACAGCAACTTCAAACTCTTGAGCTCAAGCAATCCTCTTACCTCAGCCTCCCAAATACATGGGACTACAGGCATGAGCCACAATGCCCAACAAGTTTTTCTATTTTTATTAGAGGCTGGTCTCCCTCTTGCTCAAGCTAGTCTCAAACTCCTGAGCTCAAGCAATCCACCCACGTGGGCCTCCCAGAGTACTAGGATTACAGGCATGAGCCACCATGCCTGGCCAGGGAGAGTCTTTTTGATTAGGTGAAATTTGAGCTGAGGCCTGAATGATTAAAAGAAACCAATACAGGCATGCAGTGGTGCAAACCTATAGTCCTAGCTACTTGGGAGGCTGAGGCAAGATTATCACTTGAGGTCAGGAATTTGAGGCCAGTCTGGGCAATATAGTGAGACACTGTCTCAAAAAAAAAAAAAAAAAGGAAGGAAGAAAGAAAGAAACCAGGCATGCAAAGAGATAGAAAAGTACATTTTGGCAAAAACAACAACAAAAAGACAAGTGCAAAGGGCATGATAGGATCCCTGGGACAGGCACTATGTCACAACAGATGGAATAAAAGTTCAATTTTTTTAGTAAATAGACTGGTGAGACTCTTGGCTCTGGGCAAGTTACTAACCTCTTGGACTCTCAATTGTCTCCTCTGTAAAATAAGGCACACAAAACCAGTTAGAGCGAGGCTATTTGCACAAACAATATGATTCATTCCAAAAATCTGTTTTCCTTCTGAGAATCTGAAATTTTGATATGTGTAAAATGCCTATATTAAAATCCTGTAAAGTTTGCCAGGTGGAGTGCCTCATGCCTGTAATCCTAGCACCCTTCTGGGAGGGTGGGGAGGAGGGGTTGACACAGAGGGATTGCTTGAGCTCAGGAGTTCGAAACTGGCCTAAGCAAGAGCAATACTTCATCTCTCCTAAAAGTAGAAAAGCTAGCCAGGTCTTGTGGCTGTAGTCCCTGTTACTTGGGAGGCTGAAGCAATAGGATTGATTGCTTGTGCCTAAGAGTTTGAGATTACTGTAAGTAACGACACCATAGCACTCTACCCAGGGCAGCAGAGTGAGATGTTGTCAAATAAAATAAAATAATAAATAATAAAGTAAAATAAATAAAATAACACGAAGTCATAAGGTAAATCCAGTAACAAAAGTCTGATTTCTATAAAAGTACAGATATAGCCGGAAGTTAACCAGTCATTGTTCTCTAACTTCCTTACTGCTGTAACTGCTTACTGCTTAATGGCACGTATTCACCCTGAAAGGTTCAAGATTTGTGATTTCCCCAACTGCTCTATAGATATCATTGCTTTTGTAAAGCCTAAGACTGGTCTTTGAAATATTTTCCGACTCTCCATTTGGGGGGTGGAGGCGTCCCACTGATGTCAATTGGACCTGTGGACAGAAATGAGAACAGATCCAACAAACCTTGAAACCCCTCCCTGGGAAATCTCTCCATGAAGAAGATGATTTCTGCTTTCACAACACTGTGAGTTCATCCCCAGTGGATTAGAAGACCCATTCTTTCCCCCTGGGCCCACTCCCCCACAGGGGGCTCTGCAGCCGGCTGGACAGACACACCGCGCCTGGGCGCGGAATCCTTCGCAACGACCGAAAGAGGTCACCCGCACGCCGCAAGTGTGTCGCCCCCTTGCAGGCCCTGGGGCCGGTCCGGCTTTAGCGTGCCCCGAGGCCACCCTGGCGTGTGGTTGTCCCTCCTGGCTTCCTCTCCCACCCACGTAACTGTGCCCTCAGCCTCGGGGAGGGGGTGAGGTGGGGATCCGGGACCAATGGAGCAGGGCTGGGTCGTGCCGCACTCCGCGGGCTGGCTCTAGGTCACTGGCCCTGGCTCCTCAGGAGTGCAGGGGAGGGAAGCCACGTGGGCCGCTTTCCCAGGGGCAAGCAAACCTCCGCCCAGGGAAGAGCCTGTCACTGCCCTTCCGGCCGGTGACCCCCAGGGCCTGGACCCAGACACTAGGGTGGCTGCACCGGTGGCGTCAGAGGAGTTTGATGCCACGTGACGAGTCAAAGCCCGAAAGTTCAGTGAGCTTACTGGGTCTGCACACTGCGGGAGACTGTAGTCCTCCCCTGAGCGCTCCAGGCACATTGGCCTGGGGCGGGTATGCTCCCTACATTGGGACCACCTACCGCTAGCACCACCACCAGCACCACCACCATGCACACAACACACTTTGTCTTGGTCTTGTCGACCTGATCAGTGTGGCCTTCCAGACTCTGCACCCCCCTCGGCTCTGCTCTTTACAGCACTCACACAATACAGCCATACCTCAAAGTTATTGCTGGTTCCGTTCCAGACCTCTACAATAAAGCGAGTAACACAATTTTTTGTTTGTTTGATTCCCAGTATGTAGGAAAGTTATGTTCATACTGTACTATAGTATATTGGGTGTGCGTTAGGGTCTTTGGGTCAGTTGGAGAGAGTTGCAGGATGACAGGTTAGTCAAGTAGCAGCGTTTATTGACATAAAGCTTCCACACTGGGTAGGGCTGCTGGGAAAGACAGCAGCTGGGATGATGGTTTTGCAGTCGGGGTTTTTTTGTTTGTTTGTTTGTTTTGTTTTGTTTTTTCAGTTTCTGGCGGGGCTGGGTTTGAACCCACCACCTCGGGCATATGGCACGGCGCCCTACTCCTTTGAGCCACAGGCACTGCCATTGTGGTCAGGTTTTAAGGTTAAAGAAGTAGGTGGGGGACAGGGATAAGGTAGCTGACATGATGATGGAGTGGGCTGTGCTTTTCATGAGTTGGCCAAGGTGGATATTCTCAAGGCCCATTGGGATGTCGGCTGGAGCCAAGATGGATGGAGATTTTCAAGTGCAGATTCTCAATGTAGACGACTGGCCACTGGAAAATGTTCTCAGAAATCATGTAAGCATGTTTGTTAGGCATAGAGCAATTTCTCAGACATACTAGAGTATTGTAGTGCAGGACTAATTATCCTAATAGTGCACAATGGCATTATGTTCAAAAAAATACATACCTTAATTTTTTTAAAAAGCTTTATTACTTAAAAATGCTAACAATCTTCTGAGCAAGTTGTAATATTTGTGTTGATGGAGGGTCTCGCCTCCATGTTGATGGCTGGAGAATGATCAGGGTGGTGATTGCTGAGGGCTGGGATGACTGTTGCAACTTCTTAAAATAAGAGAACAATGAAGTTTGCTTCATTGGGTCTTAGATTCATAGATTGACTCTTTCATGAAAGGTTTCTCTATAGTATGCAATGCTGTTTGATAGCATCTTAACTACAGTAGAACATCATTCAAAATTGGAGTCAATCTTCTCAAACCTTGCTGCTGCTTTATAAATGAAGTTGATCTAATATTTTAAATCCTTCCTTGTCATTTCAACAATGTTCACAGCATCTTCACCAGGAGCAGATTCCATTTCAAGAAACTACTTTCTTTGCTCATCCATAAAAAGTATTGCTCCTTATCCATTCAAGTTTTATCATGAGATTGCAGAATTACATATTCAGGCTCTACTTCTAGTTCCCTTGCTATTTCTACCATATCTGCAATTTATTTCCCCACCGAAGTCTTAAATGCCTCAAAATTATCCATGACAGTTGGAATCAACTTCTTCCAAAGTCCTATTATTATTGATATGTTAACCTCTTCCCATGAATCACAAATATTCTTAATGACATCTAGAATGATGACTCCCTCCCAGATGGTTTTCAATTTGCTTTGCTCAGATTCATCAGAGGAATTGCTATTTATGGCAGTTGTAGCCATATGAAATGTATTTCTGACAATAAGAATTGAAAGTCAAAATTACTCCTTGATCTATAGGCTGCAGAATGGATATTGTTTTAGCAGGCGTGTAATCATCATTCAGCTCCTTGTGCCTCTCCATCAGAGCTCTTGAGACTAGGTGCATTGTCAATCAGCAGTAGCATTCTGAAAGGAATCCTTTTTTATGAACGGTAAATCTCAATAATGAGCTTAAAATCATGCTGTAAGCAGATGTTGTTCTATTTATAGAGCACAATCAGAGTAGATTTAGCATAATTCTGAAGGACCCTAGGATTTTTGGAATACTAAGTGAGCATTAATTTGACTTAAAGTCACCAACTACACTAGCCTATAATAAGATAGTCAGACTGTGCAATAAAACAAAGCACAATAAAATGAGATATGACTGTGTAATTATATACTGTGGGCAATAATTAATATCTTTCTCCTTCCATTAGACCAGTGGTTCTCAACCTTCCTAATGCCTAACGATATATATTCATTGTTACAAAGGTGTCATGACCCACAGATTGAGAACTGCTGCATTAGACCATAAGCTCTGCAAGAGCAGGAAACACATATATCTCATTCACAATTATATTCCCAGCACTTAGCAAAATTCCTGCCAGTAGTTACCCAATAAATACCTGGAGAATGAGTAGATAACCATTATATAGTTACCCCCAATAAATACCTGGAGTTACTCCCTGCTCCCTCAGAAATCAAAGCATGTAGGCTATCCAGTTGCTTGGGCTTTCTCCTGGGTGTGTTTCACAGAAAGCTTCTTGTGAAAGAAACACTGGAGTCGGCCCACAGGGTCCTGGGGCCCCAGCAGGGAGTAAACAAACCTGGGGAAAAGGAGGTCATAGTTGCGGAACTGCGTGAATAGGTCCTCTGCCTGTAGCAGGTCCTGTTCCTTGTCCTTTGTGTAGCCAAATAAGCTCAAGTAGCCAGCCTTGAACAGGATGTCGTAGCAGAAGTGAAAGCTGGGCCATTGACTCAAACCCATTGCTGCAATAAATGAGGTTCAGAGTTGATTCAATCAGTTCTGATAATGCCCCAAATTACTCTTTAACTTCCTACTGCTCCAAGGAAAAAAGAATGAATGGATGAGTGAGGGTAAATGTTTGAAGTTAAGGATGAATGTAAAATGGTGTTCCAGCCATTAAAAGCTAAGGGATGAAGTTCACCTCATTGGATTTGGTCCAGAGACAGTTTCTGACTGTGAATTCTAAGGCTGAAGAGAGTTGAGGGTGCTACATACTTGCCATGGTTGCCCTGAGCAATCACAAAGGGCTTCCTGGAGGTAGAGTGGACAATGGCAGGTCCCTGCCCAGGAGAAGCTTATGAGGCAAAGGAAACTCAGGAGGGTCTATGAAAATACTAGGGGTGTCTGAGGAACCAATGTTCCTATTTATAGGTCATTAGGAAGTTAAAGAGTAGTTTAGGGGATTATCAGAACTGATTGAATCAACTCTGAACCTCACTTATTGCAGCAATGGGTTTGAGTCAATGGCCCAGCTTTCTTGAGGATCTGTGGACTGGGAACTGGCCCCATAGCTCACAGAAACCCCTAGTGGCCAGCTTACCTCAGTGCCCCAAGCCTGGCCAGCTACTAGAGGAAGTCCCCACTGCACTGAGCCTAGATCCTCATGGCGAAATGATTAGTTGAAGTCTCTATCATCTCTGACATTTCATAATTCCAGGATTCTGCCATCTTGTTAGAGAAGTGTATGGGTCAGGCATTTGGACTAGTGGGAGGGCTCCAGGTGAGAGATCAAAGACTGAGGGCTGAGCCTGTCCTTGGAAGATCCTCAGTCTAGACTCTAGAAAGCTCTGTGGGTGTCCTCAGATGGATTCCTTCACACTACACCCTCAGAAGGAGTAGTGTGACCAGCTCAACCTCCCAAGGACGTAAGGCCCCAGCATCAGAGCCTCTCTCCTTTGGGTTAGGATGTCAAAAGCTCCAGTGGAAGGACATATATTCATTCTTCACTTGACTTTGACTGTGTGTGCCCTGTGCACATTGGAGCTAGGAGCAGACTTGACTCCAACAAGTTCCTGCCCCCTTGGCAAGCATCTTTGAGACCCGAGGGGAGACAGACTTGGGAAAGGATGAGAAGATAGGCACAGAGCTGTCATGGGGCCCAGGAGAGGGAGCAGAGGTATGAGAAAAGGCTTTCGCATATGAACTAACATATATCGAGCACTCACTAAGGTGAGCCAGGAACTATTCCAAGTGTTTTTCATGTATTCTCTTCATCTCACAATAGCACCTATAAGGTATTATTATTATTCCCATTTCACAGATAAGGAAAGGAGGCACAGTAAAATTAAGTAACTTGCCCAGGGAGGTCAACTAGAAATGGAAGTTTTTGTTAAGCTATTTATTTATTTATTTATGACAGAGTCTCACTCAGTTGCCCTGGCAACTGGTTACTCAGTTTGAGTAACCTCAAACTCTTGGGCTCAAGCGATTCTCTTGCCTCAGCCTCCTGAGTAGCTGGGACTACAGGTGCCTGCCACAATGCCCAGCTAGTTTTTTAGAGATGGGGTATCCCTCTTGCTCAGGCTGGTCTCAAACTTCTGAGCTCAAGCAACCCACCAGTCTTGGCCTCCCAGAGTGCTAGGATTACAGGCTTTGTTAAGTCTTTTAAAGATCAGGAAGAGGTGGATGTGAAATTTTATAAGAGCTTGGTGCATTTCTACAGCTTGAGGCTTCCCTTGGAACTTCCTCCTGGTCACCTCCTCCTCCCACATGAATAAGATCTGTCAAGTGTTAAGTTCAAGGGAACAGTTTGCTTCCAGATACTGTTCTGCTAGGGTTATTTACACAACTTTCAGCCACAGGGCAAGGTCCGAGTGTACAGATCTTTCCAATCTTAATATATCAAAGCCTACCAGAGTTTTCTGGCATCCAGAGAGCAGCATTCTATCTGGAGCTTAAACTGCAGGAGCATAGCCATGGTGCCCTGGAGTCTGGTGCTGGGAGCTCTGCTGGTGGTCATTGTGGGGTACCTGTTCCTGCCAGGACTTCTCCGACAACACAGGCCCCAAGAGCCCCCTCTGGACAAGGGCACCGTGCCCTGGCTGGGCCATGCCGTGGCTTTCCGGAAGAATATGTTTGAATTCCTAAAGCGCATGCAGACCAAGCATGGGGATGTGTTCACAGTGCTGCTAGGGGGCCGGTACTTCCACTTTATCATGGACCCCTTCTCCTTTGGCCCCATCCTCAGGGATTCACAAAGAAAACTGGACTTTGTACAATTTGCCCAAGAACTGGTGCTAAAAGTATTTGGATACTCTTCAAAGCAAGAGGACAACTATATGATCCACTCAGCCAGCACCAAGCATCTGATGGGAGATGGCTTAGAGGAGCTCAATGAGGTCATGTTAGACAGCCTGTCCTTGGTAATACTGAGGCCCAAAGGCCAAAATCTGGATACCGGTTGCTGGTATGAGGATGGCCTCTTTCACTTCTGCTACGACATCCTGTTCAAGGCTGGCTACTTGAGCTTATTTGGCTACACAAAGGACAAGGAACAGGACCTGCTACAGGCAGAGGATCTATTCACACAGTTCCGCAAGTATGACCTCCTTTTCCCCAGGTTCGTTTACTCCCTGCTGGGGCCCCGGGAGTGGCTAGAAGTGGGCCGACTCCAGTGTTTCTTTCACAAGAAGCTTTCTGTGAAACACACCCAGGAGAAAGAAGGCCTAAGCAACTGGATAGCCTACATGCTTCGATTTCTGAGGGAGCGGGGAGTAACTCCAGATATGCTGGACAAGTTCAACTTCATGATGCTTTGGGCCTCCCAGGGAAACACGGGGCCTACCTCTTTCTGGGCCCTTTTGTTCCTCCTGAAGCACCCAGAAGCCATGTGGGCTGTGAAGGAGGAAGCTACCCGGGTCCTGGGTAAAGTCAAGCTAGAGGCTGGGCAGCCCTTCCCCTTTAAGCTGAGTGCCCTGCAATGCACCCCAGTGCTGGACAGTGTGATGGAGGAGACTTTGCGGCTGAGGGCTGCACCTACTCTCATCAGGGCCGTGCGCGAGGACTACATCTTGAAGATGGCCAGTGGGAAGGAGTACCTGTTCCGCCAGGGAGACATGATGGCCCTCTTTCCATACCTCTCTGTGCACATGGACCCTGAAATCCACCCCGAGCCCACGGTCTTCAAGTACAATCGCTTCCTCAACCCTAACGGGAGCCGAAAAATAGACTTCTACAAGGCAGGCAAGAAGATTCACCACTACACCATGCCTTGGGGCTCAGGCGTCTCCATCTGCCCTGGGAGGTTCTTGGCTCTCAGCGAGATGAAGCTCTTCATCCTGTTCATGGTCATGTACTTTGACCTAGAGCTAGTGGATCCTGACACACCTGTGCCCCCTGTTGACCCGCAGCGCTGGGGCTTTGGCACCACACAGCCCAGCTATGATGTGCACTTCCGATACCGCCTGCAGCCTCCAGAGTGAGCTCAGCCAAGCCAGCATGAGCCTGGCAGAGGGGCTCCTCCCTCAGGGTTCCCACCTGTTCTGCTCTCTACAGCCTCAGACTCCCTCCCCTACCCCTCTTGTACTTCAGCACCTCTTTCCTCTTCCCTGGTCATCCTTACTCTCTCACCCCCTGGTCATCACAGGCTTATCATTCTCCCTTTAAAACACTATTTCTTCTGGTTGTGTTCTACAGAACTGTCTTCTTACAGGAAGCCCAGTGGAAGGGTAAATATCTGTGGCCCACTAAGTTTGGGAGATGTTGTCTGCTTTGGGAAGTCCTGCAGTAGAAAAACAGGTTCCCATGAGTCATGTGGCATCTTGCAAATCTTAGCCTCCACCCTCCCACCTTGCTTTACTTTTTTTCTACAACATTTGTTCCATACATTATGAAATTCAGGTTCTAGAACACTGTCATGCAATAGAAATACAAGGCAAGCTACACGTGTAATTTTTATTTTATTTTATTTTATTTTATTTTATTTTATTTTATATTTTATTTTATTTTATATTTTATTTTATTTTATTTTGAGACAGCGTGTCACTATATTGCCCTCAGTAGAGTGCCATGGCATCACAGCTCACAGCAACCTCAAACTCTTGGGCTTGAGCGATTCTCTTGCCTCAGCCTCCTGAGTAGCTGGGACTACAGGGGCCTGCCACAATGCCGACTATTTTTGTTGTTGTTGCAGTTGTTATTGTTGTTTTGTAAACCCAGGCCGGGTTTGAACCCTCCTGCCTTGGTGTATGTGGCTGGCACCCTAACCACTAAGCTATGGGCACCAACCCTACATGTGTAATTTTTAAAAGACACATTTTTAAATAGTAAAGAAAGAAATAAAATTCATTTTAGAATACATTTTGCTTAATTCAATAGATCCAAAATGTGATCAATGTACTGTATTAGTGAGATATTTCTATGTTCCCTTTTTCATCCTGTCTTTAAGATCTGGTGTGTGCTGTATCCTTGCAGCACTTCTCCATTCAGACCAGCCACATTGCTAATGCTCACTGACCCCCGGGGCAAGCAGATGCCATCTTGGGTGGCACAGGTCTGGAGAAACATTGCTTTCACTGTGGGTGTTATTCAAGGTCCCTCCTCATTGCCCTCATCTCCTCTATGTACCCCCATCTCATGGGGGTCTCAACCCTCCCTTGGTTTCCATAACCATTGCTGGCTGTGAGCTTCCTCTCCCCAGGAAAGTCCCCCAGCACCTCTGACTGAGCTTGATCCATCCCACATGGAACTCAGCCTCTGTCTGCCTGCCTCTTCCTAGACCACTCCCTCCTCCTGATTTTCCTGCCTCTCTCTCTCTCAAGACACTACAGTCCAACAAGCCTCCAGTCCTGTCAGCATAATCCCCCACAATGCCTCTGAAATTTATCCCCTGCTCCCCACCCCCACTGCCATTCCTGTACCTGTGACCTCTGCATCTCTCTCTATACCAGGCCTGCCCAGCCCTCTGTTCACCCTGCTGCTGGAAGCTCTTTCCAAATGTGCCTCTGATTGTCACTTTTTTACTTTCCTGTCTTCCCCTTGCCTTCATACATCTGAAATTTAAGTTTTGCCACAGTTGGTTCCCAAATTTCTGAAGCCAGTGCAATTCAACTTTGCCTACTTTCATTGCTTGGCCCGCCCAGTGCCAGTTACTCCTGGAACTCTTCTTGGATTTCATTCCTCTCATCCTCTGGCCAGATGGCCTCTATCCCCTCATGCTTCCCAGCACCATTTGTATCACAGCACATCTGTCATTGTTTTCTGTGTCTTGGTTTCCTCCTCCTTCCTCCACCCCAGGCTAGAGCCCATGAGAGCACAGCATCTTATTCATTCATCTCTGAGCCCCTATTTCCTAAGTGGAGATTAAACTGTAAGAACCTGACTTTTAGTCTCAGCTAATTTATTTCCTGTCCCCAAATCATTTCCTGCCCCTTCTTGGCCTAAGCCTTCTGTCATATGAAATGGAGACAATCCCCATTGCCACCCTGCTTATCAGGGCTGGCAAGAAGATGAGAGGTATTTCTGTCAGAGCTGCAGCTGGCTGATGCCAGGCCCGTGGGTAGGGCTGGGATGGGAGGGGAATGATCCAGTGCTTCTCCTGCTCACCCTGTTGGAGTTAGAGAGAGGATCTTAGAGAAGGTGGGCCGAGGTAGCGAGGACCAGCCAGGGGGTCTTCTTTCTGCTACGCCTATTCTGCATCTCTTCCTGGCCCCTTCCTTTCTGCTGAGGCTGCCTGTTCAGCCCTGAGTTTTCCAGGATAGTAGATCATTAGAGTGGGCAGGGGCCTGAGATCAGGCAGAAGTCTGTCCTCAGATAGCTGTGTGCTCCAGAGCCAGGGCCTTCCTTCCGCTCATGTTAGCAACCCCAAATGCTGATGTCTGCCTGGAGCCTGACAGAGCTCTGCTGGGCTGGGAGAAGCTAGGAGGGACACAAGGGCCAGGAGCACAAGGAGAAGACTTGGTCAGGGGTACAGAGAAGGAGAAGGGGGCTAGAATGCAGGGTGCTGTCTAGGGAAGGCTTACCAACAACCTCCCCACAGAGCCAGGCCCTGTGCCCAGTCCACTGGGGGTGGGATTAAGGGAATGGGGCCTTCACACATCTCCTTGGCCTTGCTCAGACCTCAGTGATGTTTCCTTCCTTTTCCCCACATCTAAGGGAATACAGACCAGGAGGCTAACCTGTGGATTGGCTGGGGCCGGGCTGAGGGCCTGAGTCCCCTAAGTTAAGACCAAAAATTCTCAACTGGGAGTGACTTGTGCAGATCTCCAGGGAATTTCATGAACACTAAGGCCTGCTTGAGAACCCCAGAGGGTATGCTTGGGACGGAGAGAAGCCTCAGTGGGAAAGGGGGAGAGGTAATCACAAGGGCACCACCCCACACTCAGTGATGTCCATCCCAGGAAGCAGTGAGAACCTCAGCATTGGGGTGTGCAGCACAGCCCACCTGCTGGCAGGAGAGGGGCCCACGGCCCCTGTGGCTCTGTTCCCTGTGTGAAGACTGCTGCAGACAGTCTTGGCAGGGTTTCAAGGCAGCAGAAAGACTGCAACTCCCAAGGTTGCTTCTGGTCACAACCTGCCCCACCCAACAGTTCTGTCCCTCAGCCCCTCCTTTATGCACCAAATCTTTTCTCCCTCTCACTTCTTTCCTCATCAGGACCTAGGTAGAAAGCCTACAAAATGTATTCTCTCTGAGGATAGTTTATAACAAAGCAAGATCAGGGTGCCCCTCCAGTGGTTGGGATTTTAGGCACTGGGAAAAAGGAAAGAGATTTTTTTCCCATAGGGAGTAACTGCTGTAAACACTCACATCATGTTTCATGGAATCAAGGGTGGGCGGCAGCCTTACTTAGGGAAGAGCCCATCTTGTCTCTGAGCCCAAGGGTCTGGAAAATTCTGGCGGCTCCCAAGATCCCTGGGAAAGGTTTGGGCAATGTAGTCAGAAAGCCAAACCTTGCCAGACTTTTGGGCAGACATTGAGCAGCAGCAGGGACCAAGGCCCAGGCTGGAAAGTGAGGTCAGGGTGGAGGAGGCTCTGCTGGCCTGGGCTGTGAGGGCTGGCGAGCTGCTGTACGGGGCACCTAAGAGGGTGAGAGGAAATGACGGCCACCTGCAGCCAGCCTTTCCCCTCTCTTTTGGGCATGAGCTTCAGGGCACTAATTATCATACATTTGTCTTTTGCAAGGAGTACACACTCACATACATACATACACACAAAGACATATGGGAAATCCATGGGCAAATATCCAGATCCACTTGGACACAGTGACACATTCATATCAGATTCACATACATAGCCGTATATACTGTGCACAGTCCATTGTGCAACACAGATACGTGTGCACAGACTTCCCAGACAGATACACGTGCGCACACACACATCTACCAGTGCTGCTGTGACAGGCCCTGCCGGGTGTTCCTTGCCTGGCACACCTTGCCTTATCTTATCTGGGCACAGTCAGGGCCTCCGGGCACCTGGACCCTGTAGGTAGGCCCCAGCCAGCCTGGCACAAGAACAGAAGTCCCTTATGGGCACATCTATGTCCTCAATGTCCTCAAACAAATAGCCACCCTCAGATCTAGAGCTTCGTTTCCCTGGGGACTGAGGGAGCTCAGAGTCAGCCCTGGCAGGGGCGAAGCTGGGGCCTTAGGGAGAGAGAACTAAAGGCTCCAGAGCTGAGAGAGATGGGGGCGTGGAAGACACAGTGTTTGAAAAACACCAAAGGTAACTCAGCCAACATCAAGGGACAGCTGGGCTCTTGACACATGCACTGTGATGAAACCATCTTAAGCCCAGGAGGAGAGAAGAAAGAGTGAACAGAATACTGGCTGCCTGCTCTCTCCTCTGTCCATCAAACACGCATTCAGAAAATAATTGATGACATCTCCTACATTCTGGGGAGATAAAGCATGTGCACGGCGCAAAGTCCAGCTCTGCTGGAGCTTACACGCACCCAGTCCTCTGTCCTCCTGTGCTCTATTCCTTGTGCAGGGCTGTGTCTGGGTGTGCAGGACAAATGTGGTAAGATGTGGCAGATTACACCAGGTGGTCCTATGAGTGGGGAAGAGCAGTGAGAGCCTCAGAAGCTTGAGAGAAGGAGATGTCACTGTGGCTGGGGGCTTTCTGGGGAAAGGTCCCAGTGGACATGTCAGGGGCAGGGAGGATGAAGAGACATGAAGAGAGAAGCACCCAGACAGAGAATGTCAGTCAGGAGTCTTTAGGTTGCAAGTAACAAAATGTGACCCCACACTACACTGGAAAGGAATTTATTGGTTCATTGTTGAGTCTGAGGTTGGGATGAGCTTCAGCTGGGCCTTGATTCTGAGGCTCAGATGCTGTCCTCAGGAGCTGCTCACTCGCTGGTGTCACCCCCATCATCTTTGGAAGTTTGGACTGATGAAGGAGAAGCTCCAGATCTCACCCCGTCTCAGCTTAAGTTTCATGCCTCTGTTCCAGCATGCTCTAGTCGCATTCCATTTCACTGGCTCTGCCTGGGTGGTGTGCTCACCTCTAAAAGAATCACTGCGGCTGGGGGAACACAAGGTGGTAACTGTGTTACCCAAAGTGCAGGGCAGAGTGACCAAGGAATGGTCTCTCAGAGTAAGCCAGATTCAGTCAGGAGATCAGGATGAGGGAACCTGGCTGGTCCCAACCACATGGCACAGAGGCACAGAACAAAGGCACAGAGGGGGGAATGTGCAAGGAAGTGGTGAGGGTGCCTGGTGTCAGGAAATGATAAGAAAATGGAGGAATCTGAGAGCTGGAGGATGGATGGGATGCTACTGCACAATCCCTACCCTTGAAATCGGACAAAGGTTTTGAACTTGATTGTGCAGGATCCAGGGAGACCTGAAAGGTCCTGAGGCTGGCAGACTACAGTGTTCCTGGGCTGTGAGGAGGGGAGGAGGTAAGGGACTTAAAGACTCAGGGAGTGACCTGAGCAGACACCTGGGGGAAGAGCAGTCCAAGAATAGGGCACAGCTGGAATACCCTAGATGGATGTTCCTGGAATATTTGAGAAACAGAGGCTAGGTCAGAAGTGCATGGGAAAGCCTAGGTTCAGGCTTGTCCATTGTTTTGGACTGAGCTCCTGCACTAGGCTCCAGTAGACCAGACCCAAATAAAATGGAGTCACTCGTATTAAAGTTTCACATTACCAAACCAAAACTAAATTGTTATCTGACCTTGAAGAAATTGGAAAAGAAGGCCGGGTGCAGTGGCTCACACCTGTAATCCTAGCACTCTGGGAGGCAAGGCAGGTGGATTACTTGAGCTCAGGAGTTCAAGACCAGCATGAGCAAAAAGCAAGACCCCATCTCTACTAAAAATAGAAAAACTGAGGCAAGAGGATCACTTGAGCCAAAGAGATTGAGGTTGCTGTGAGCTATGATTTCACAGTACTCTACCCAGGGTGACAGGTTGAGACTCTGTCTCAAAAAAAAGAAAGAAAGAAAGAAAGAAAGAAAGAAAGAAAGAAAGAAAGAAAGAAAGAAAGAAAGAAAGAGAGAGATTGGGAAAGAGGGTGGCACTCATAGCTCACTGGGTAGAGCACCAGCCACTTACACTGAGGCTGGCGGGTTTGAACCCAGACCAGGCCTGCTAAAACAACAATCACAACGGCAAAAAAAAAAAAAAATAGCTGGGCATTGTGGCGGGCGCCTGTAGTCCCAGCTACTTGGGAGGCTGAGGCAAGAGAATCACTTAAGCCCAAGAGTTGGAGGTTGCTGTGAGCTGTGATATCGTGGCACTCTACCAGGGCTACAGCTTGAGACTCTGTCTCAAAAAAAAAAAAAAAAAAAAAAAAAAAATGGGAATGAACATTAACAGCCAAATTCCTATATAGGCCAGTTTAATCAAGTTCCCTCCAGTGTGATGTTTTATTTTGTTATGTTGTATGTTACCTAATAGTTCAAAGGCAACCTCTGATTTAATCCCTACAAAAAAGTAACCTAAAGAAACCTAACGTCATCCACTGTCTTGAGCCTTTCAAAGTAACTCGGAGATGACCAAGCCACTTTTTGTTCTTTGTTTCTTCTTTCTTCAGCCCTTTTCTGTCTACAAAACCAAACTCTTCTGCTCAACTCATTGGAACACTCCTTCTATTTTATCAAATAAATGTATTCCTAATTCAATAACTCTATGGCCTGATTCTAGAATCACAAATAAAGCCAACTGAGATCTTTAAACTAAATTTGTTATAATTTAATGTTTTGATAGGCTGCTGCTCTGAGGGAGGTGGAAGTGAAAGCCAAGAGTCTTGGGATTGCTCTGGCCTCTGGGTGTAGATCAGATCACAGGAGACCAAGAACTAGGAAGCACAGAGGTTGGCTGGGAAACCAATGCAGCAATCCAGGAGACAAGATGGTGTTCTAGAAGCAAGTGTTGAAAGTGGAGGGAAAAGGTAAGAAAGAACAAATGCTGCTGGTAGTTAAGAGCTGAGAACTGACTGTGGCCCTTGAAAAGAGTACTTCAAATGGAAACCCAACTGCTCGTCCCATCTCCTCTCACCAGACTGTGGTGGGGTCATTCAGGCTTAAGTATTCCCCAGGACCCTGTTGTTAGGGGAATTCTCAGCCTGCCTCTCCCCAAAGTCATTCATGCCAGT
Organism: Loris lydekkerianus; assembly: GCA_963574355.1. Classification (NCBI taxonomy): domain Eukaryota; kingdom Metazoa; phylum Chordata; class Mammalia; order Primates; family Lorisidae; genus Loris; species Loris lydekkerianus. Next base: position 3,971 of record CAUYPK010150540.1, on the reverse strand, counting down.
CATCTCTTCCTGGGCAGTCAGGCTGCTGCTCTCTGAACAGTCAGACTTTGAAAACTGGGACATGCCAGGTGCCACGTGCCGCCCAAGCACAGTGGCCAGGAAAGTCTTCAGGTACTGGCGAAAGCGGCGACTGGAGAAGGCATACAAGATGGGGGTGAAGCAGCAGTGAAGGAAGGCGATGCTCTCTGTCACCTGCAGCGCATAGTCCAGATGCTGGCTGACCTTGCAGTCCCCAAAGACTTGGAGGTCCAGCAGTGAGTACAGAAATAAAGTGAGGTTATATGGGAACCACAGCACAAAGAAGGCTACCACCAGGGCTGCAGCCATTCTTAGAGCCCGGCCCTGGCCCGGGGGCCTCAGCCTGACCAGGACACAGCCAATGCGTGAGTAGAAGAAGATCATGGCCAGGAGTGGAAGGAGAAACCCAAGGAGGTTCTGCTGGAAGCGGAGGAAGAACTTCCAAGTGGTCCCGTGCCCGGTGAAGTCTGCATAGCAGTTCCACATACCTCTGGGGTTCTCGTGCATCTGTACCAAGACCATGTCAGGGATGGAGACAGCCAGGGCCAGGGCCCACACTATGGTAGCAAGGAGAAGACTCTTGGCCCGGGTCCTCAGCCTGTGGTGAGTCTGAGTGTGGACAATCTCCAGGTATTTGTCCAGATTCATGCAGCTAATAAAAAAGATGCCACTGTAAAAGTTAATGGTATAGAGGGTGCTCACCATTTTGCACAGGAAACTCCCAAAGACCCAATGCCAGGCCACGGAGATGCCCCAGAAGGGCAGTGTCACCACAAACAGGAGATTGGAGATGGCCAGGTTCAGCAGATAGACCTCAGCCATCTGCCGACGAGGCACATACCGAAGCAGGACCACAAGAAGAAGGAGGTTCCCACTTAGGCCCAACAGGAAGATCAGGCTGTAGAAGACCGGCAGGAAGACTTTGCTGAAGGACACCACCGCATCCTTCCTGCAGAGCATGAAGGTCATCTCATCAAGGTAGTCATAGTCATAGAAGAAGCTGCTGTTTTCAGGACTGACATCTTCAGTGGTGAGTGGCAGCGGGGAGGTGATGGTGGCCATGCTGGGAGGATGCACCCAGGCTTGATGTTCTGCCATGGTATTGGGAGAGAAACATGGTGAGACTCAGCATTGCCTACCATGCTCCAGACTCACTTCTGCTGCTGTCCTGGGACGACCAATCAACTCTCCAAATCTTAGTGCCTTCAGTCTAACAAAGATGAGCACAAGCTTGGGGAGCCCCACTCCACCACTTAATGGTTATGTCACCTTGGAGAAGTGACTTAACCTTTCGTATTCAATTCTTTCATTATGGTTTCACTTCCTTATTTTTCTCTCTCACCATTTATAAAGCCTTTCAGTTTCTTCTTTATTATTTAGGGATACCAAATCACCTATTTATTGTATCTCCTGACTTTTTCCTCATATGTGGCTTATAATTATATTAGTATTTTTTAAATGATAGCTTATCTTCAGTGAGGCTTGTTTTATCCATAAATGTTTGATATGTCTACTCTGGCTCTGAGTTTTCCTTACTTCTATTGCCTGAGGATTTCCCTTGCTTTTGATAGTTTTTTAAATATTTTATATAGAGATATTTAGTTTTATATAGTTATTTTCATTGACAAATATTTAGTATTGTTAGGCGGCTCCTGTGCCTCAGTGGGTAGGGCGCTGGCCCCATACACTGAGGATGGCAGGTTCGAACCCAGCCCTGGCAAAACTGCAACAACAACAAAAATTAGCCAGGTGTTGTGGTAGGCACCTGTAGTCCCAGCTACTTGGAAGGCTGAAGCAAGAGAATTGCCTAAGCCTAGGAGTTGGAGGTTGCTGTGAGCTGTGACACCACAGTACTCTACCGAGGATGATAAACTGAGATTCTGTCTCTAAAAAAAAATTAACATTTTGAAAATATTTTATCCTGTATTCATGTTTACAGCAGAAAGGTGTGATCATCACAATGAGGGACTCAGAACCTACTAAACTTTTCCATTCCTCAGTTTCTTCATCTTTAAAATGAGAATAATAATAGTGCCAATTTCATAACATTCTTGTGATGTTTAAGTGATAATACACATTTAATACATGCAAAGCATGTTCTACAAAGAGCGCCTAGAACAGCAGTCCCCAACCTTTTTGGCACCAGGGACCAGTTCCATGGAAGACGATTTTTCTCTGGATAGTTGGGGGAGGGAGGCGGGATCTGGCAGGAGGCAGAGCTTAGGCAGTGATGCAATGGGGAGCAGCTGTAAATTCAGATGAAACTTAGCTCGCTCATTCACTGCTCACCTTCGGCTTGTGGCCCAGTTCCTAACAGTACTGGTCCACAATAGGACTGCAGGCCTAGAACACAGTAGACATTCAATAAATGTTAGTTTATCCTAACAAAATTGATGCTATTAAAAATAACAATAAATTAAATATTAGCTTAAATTACTGCTTTGCCCAGAATGGAGTCCATCCTTTCCCCACCAGCCCTTTCTTCTTTCCTGAGTCTGTCCAAATGCTTGGCTCCACCAACTCCTCAGATGCCTAAGACTGAGACATGACAGACACCTCAGGTGTCTTTCTCATCCCCCTCACCACCACCTTGTGAGTCACCACTTTGAATCCACTTACCTCTGAGTACCATTAAAATATATACATGATACTCTTTTGATAAAATAAAGACTAGTGAAACAAACAAAAAAAATTCTACTTTGAAAGAGGACAAGTAGATGAAAGGGAAGGCTGGGGAATGGCAAGCACCAGATTCAAGGTGGCAGGTGCCAGAGCACGAGAAGCCAGAGGCATGGATGGAGGTGGGGCACAGAGGTGAGACAAGTCACTGACCATGGTCAAGCTTCCTCTGGGGAAATGGCTTTCCAAGATAGTATCATTTTTCTTTTCTTTTTTTTTTTTTTTATTGTTGGAGATTCATTGAGGGCACAAGAAACCAGGTTACACTGATTACATTTGTTAGGTAAAGTACCTCTTAAAATCATGTCTTATACCCAGAAGGTGTGGCACACACCAAGGCCCCACCCCTCTCCCTCCTTCCCTCTCTCTGCTTTTCATCCCCCCACATGACCTTAATTGTCATTAATTGTCCTCATATCAAAATTGAGTACATAGGATTAATACTTCTCCATTCTTGTGATGCTTTACTAAGAATAATGTATTCCACTTACATCCAGGTTAATACGAAGGATGTAAAGTCTCCATTTTACTTTTTTTTTTTTTTTTTTTCTTTTTGCAAGTTTTGACCAGGGCTGGGTTTGAACCCATCACCTCCAGTATATGGGGCCGGTGTCCTACTCTTTTGAGCCACAGGCATCGCCCTAAGTCTCCATTTTTTTTAATGGCTGAATAGTTTTCCATGGTGTACATATACCACAGCTTGTTAATCCATTCCTGGGTTGGTGGACATTTAGGCTGTTTCCACATTTTGGCCATTGTAAATTGAGCTGCAATAAACAGTCTAGTGTAAGTGTCCTTATGCGATAAAAGGATTTTTTTCCTGCTGAGTAGATGCCCAGTAATGGGATTGCAGGATCAAATGGGAGGTCTAGCTTGAGTGCTTTCAGGTTTCTCCGTACTTCCTCCCAAAAAGGTTGTACTAGTTTGCAGTCCCACCAGCAGTGTAAAAGTGTTCCCTTCTCTCCACATCCATGCCAACATCTGCAGTTTTAAGATTTTGTGATGTGGGCCATTCTCACTGGGATTAGAGGGTATCTCAGAGTGGTTTTGGTTTGCATTTCTCTAATAGATAGGGATAATGGACATTTTTTTCATATGTTTATTAGCCATTCGTCTGTCATCTTTAGAGAAGGTTCTATTCATGTCTCTTGCCCATTGATATATGGGATTGTTGGCTTTTTTCATGTGGATTAATTTGAGTTCTCCATAGATCCTAGTTATCAAGCTTTTGTCTGATTCAAAATATGCAAATATCCTTTCCCATTGTGTAGGTT
>CAUYPK010150539.1:0-13334 GCA_963574355.1 Loris lydekkerianus | reverse complement strand
GGGGGGGGGGGGGGGGCCGGGGAACCGCGGGCCGGGCGCGGGGGGGGGGGGGTCTTGGGGGGCCCCCGGAGTAACAGTGTGGGACCGGGCCGGGGGGGTGTGGGGGTGTCGGGCCCCCAGACCCCCGGGCCGGGCAGCGCCCCCCCCCCCCCCCCCCCCCCCCCGGCCCCACCCCGCGGCCCCCGGCCCCCCCCCCCCGCCCCCCCCCCCCCCCCCCCCCCCCCCCCCCCCCCCCCCCCCCCCCCATTTCTTTCACCTATTTTAAATGCATAGTGTTGTCTATTTTTAGGACTTCCTTTTTTCCCCTCTCCTGGGGTGGGGTTGATACTTTGTGATCTCTTTGATTTCCTGTCCTATTAAGTCACTTCCTCTGGGGCATGGTCAGTCAGCATTGGTTTCTACCTTCTTTCTGTGCTTTAAAAGAATCATTCAGACAAAATATGGTTTGGCAAAATTGGCGTTGGCCTTATCAAATAAAATTCCATTTCCAGGAATATGTATATTTGAAAACAGCAATCAAGTTACTGTGGGCTTTTGTTCCTAAAACAAGATCTGGTTCTCCTTTTAAAGAAGCTATATGCTGTTTTGGGGGGGACTTCAGTAACCCAAAAAGCATTCTTAAAGCTAATCATGGTTATCTTCATGAGTGAAATGATTCTTGCCCACCCCATTCCCCAAATATGTGTATACAGAATGTGAATACTACTAAATTAAGCTAATTCAGGGATCTACGTTTTGTAAAGTGGGGAAATTGAGGCCCTGTGAGTTTAGGTGCCCTAATTCAAGTCTTAAGTAGCTTTTAATGACTAGACAGTGCAAGTTCAGAGATAGGACTCCTACTTAATTTGTTGAGTGTTTCTTTTATTCCTTTAGGTTGTTTTTACTTTTTATTTTTCATATTTCCCTTCATTTTGGTATGTCTGAATAGGATTGCTATTTGAACACAGAAGGAGTAGAGAGAAAATGGGTCACAGGAGAGGTTCAGAAGTCTTTACTTGGAGTCTGTTGGTTAGAAAGTCTGCTGTCGCAGCAGACTTAGTGTCCCCTTTGGGATCTGAATATCTTTTGCCTCAGCCAGTTGCTTATTCAGAAAGCTGAGAATCAGCTAGGAAGCTAATGGTGCCCACCTGTCTGTGGTGTCACAGAGAGCTGGGTTATTTTTATGCAGTATAAGGAAGTAAAATAATATATATGAACAAATATAACACCTGCAAGCCAGTTAGTGAGTTTGTTTTTCGTTAATACATTTAAGAACAAACTAATTCCTAAACAAGTTTGGGCTTGGTTCCTCATGTGAGTCCTTAAGGCAACCTATATTTAATAAACAAAGATTCCAGGGTCATTTTAAGCATTTGACCAGACTAAAATAGGAATCACTGTCTATATATGCCCCAAATAATACCTTAATTATATTGACTTTACTCTTTACCACCAGCAAAGTGGCATTTGTGTATGTGTTTGTATGTATTTTGGTGATTTTTGTTCTTATTTTGCATATTCTTTGATAGACCATGATATGCTAGAAAATTTTTAATTTTTCTCACCACTTTCATAATATATTTGAATAAAAGTTATAGTTTATTGAAAGAATGAGGGCTTGAATAATGTAAGTTATATAATATTTAAGTCCTGAGCTGGGCGTGGTGGCTCACGTCTGTAATCCCCGCACGGTAGGAGGCTGAGGCAGGTGGATTTCCTGAGCTCACAGATTCCAGACCAGCCTGAGCAAGTGCAAGACCCTGTCTCAAAAAATAGCCAGGTGTTGTGGCGGGCACCTATAGTCCCAACTACTCAGGAGGCTGAGACAAGAGAATCACTGGAGCCCAAGAGTTTTTGAGGTTGCTGTGAGCTATGATGCCATGGTACTCTACCCAGGGCAACAAAGTGAGGCTCTATCTCAAAAAAAAAAAAAAAAAAAGTCCTGAAGTGTACGCTTAACTAAAAATTAGACGCAGCCAGATGGTATGTACCTCTTGTCTGGATTTCTCAAAAGTTGAGTTTTCTTTTTAATCTCTTCTTTTTTGCAACCTCAGAATAATGCCTGGCTCTTTAGAACTTGGTCATATTCTATTTGAATATCACCCTTATCTTCCTGTGTCTACTCTCAGCATCCCGAAGCCAGACCCCATTGTTTGATAATTGACCCAAAGTTTTTCTCTGCTGAGAATATTTATTATAAATTACAGTCCAGCACCTACAGTGGAAAAGGATATTTGTGGGATAAGAAATAAAGGTAAATTCCAGTATAAAGGAAGAACTAAAGAAAAAAACACCTAGTAAATGTTTAACTTTAAAGTGGCATACCATAGTTTGTGACCTTGTGTTCCTTGGTTCAAAGGAAGAAAGAGGACTAAAATAGCCACTGCAAACAGCAGTGCTAATTTACTTGGTTATCTTTTTTCTTGGAAATACTATCGTTTTGGTCTGTTTATGTAGTTTCCAATTACATAGAAAACTAAAGGGAAGACCTGTTTGATTGGAAATATCCAGATAGAATTTTTCCTTTCTTTATCTAAGCAGTATAGTTCTTACCTTCAAGGAAATCCTACAGTTGGACACTTTTTACACTTCTTTTCACTAATTCATTACGTATCTGTAGCTTTTATGTAGAGACTTTGAAAATGTATACAAATAAAATTTTACTCCAGGATCTAATAGTCTGGTAGGGAAACTGATGATGTATGTCGGTTATTGGAACTGATAAATACGCACTAAATACACATGATTCAGAGGAGGGGAGACCTTGGCATAGGAATGAAAAGAGGCAGTTTAACTGTGTTTTGGACTCAGGGAGGTTGGGACAAGGGCATTTTAGGTGTGTGAAGAAGTAGGAGCAAGGTCATAATTGAAAAAGTGAACCTCAAGACTCAAAGAGAGCTGTAAATGGTCTACTGTGCTTAAACTATAGCAAAAGGAGACGAGTTAAGGACAGAAAGGAGTGGTAAGGAAAGAAATCTGGAGAAGTAAATTGAGTCAGATGTTGGAAGTTCTTGATTGCCAGGCTAAGAAATTTGAACAGTCTCTGCTTGATATTGGTGACCATTGGAGATTTGGGGTAGTAGATTGATGTGGCATTATCAGAGCTGGGCTTTTGTAGTTTTTTTTTTTTTTTTTTTTTTTTAAAGAGACAGAGTCTCACTTTGTTGGCCTTAGTAGAGTGCCATAGCGTCACAGCTAACAACAATCTCCAGCTCTTGGGCTTAGGCGATTCTCTTGCCTCAGCCTCCCAAGTAGCTGGGACTACAGGCACCTGCCACAACACCTGACTTTTTTGTTGCAGTTTGGCCGGGGGCGGGTTTGAACCTGCCACCCTAGGTATTTGGGGCCAGTGCCCTACTCACTGAGCCACAGGCACTGCCCCTTTTATAAGGTTTATTATGTATCTTTATGTAGAATAAAATTGAGTGGAAGACACTAAAAACTGTGGACAGTGCAATCAGTTCACATACTAGGTTCACAATCTTTATAAGATTGTTAGGAGGGTTAAAATAGGTAGTAAAATAAAGGGCTTAGAACTGCACCTGGCAAACAGTAATTACTAATGAGTATTACCTATAATCAAAATCGTCATCATATCATCATTTTTATTATTACTTGGAAGTGATGAGTGTCTGAACAGAGATAGTGGCAGTATGAAGAATGGTTAGAAGATAGATACTGCTGGTCACTGTTATTAGAATTTAGCAAGTTGGATCTCTCACTTCTGCTCTTTCATGAGAGGGACCCACTTCCAATTCTCTTTGGAAGTGCTCTGAATTTTCTTATTGTTCTTCCTAAATAAAATTTCTCTTTTTTTTTTTGAGACAGGGCCTCAAGCTGTCCCTCTGGGTAGAGTGCTATGGCATCACAGCTCACAGCTCACACCTCCAACTCCTGGGCTCAAGCGATTCTCCTGTCTCCGCCTCCCAAGTAGCTGGGACTACAGGCGCCCGCCACAACGCCCAGTTATTTTTTGGTTGCAGCCGTCATTATTGTTTAGTGGGCCCGGGTTGGATTCGAACCCACCAGCTCACGTGTATGTGGCTTACCTGCTTGAGCCATAGGCACCGAGCCAATAAAATTTCTCTTTGTTTAAAAAAAATATATGTAATTAGAATTTAGCAAGTTGATTAGAATTGAGGAACAGAGGAGAAAGAGTCCAAAATTACTCTGAAATTTCAAGCCTGTGTGACTGAGGATAGAAATAGAAAGTTTGGAGGAGCAGGTTTGGGGAAAGAAGGCAGATTTGATTTGGGGAGTATGCAATTTCAGTCCAGTAGCTTTCCAGTTGGAGATGTCCAGCAGACAGCTTATACTTGAGGTTGAGGGGTTGGATTGGAGCTTTGGAGAAATATCAAAATTGGTGATACAGACACAATTATAAGAGGGACTTTATCTAACAAATGCAATCAGTGCAACCTAATTCTTTGTATTTTCAGTGAATCCCAAACAATTAAAAAAACATACTTAGAAAAAGAAACAAATTGGTAATGTATATTTGGAATTAAAACTCATGGAGCACGGAGATGATAGCTAAGGGACGGGATCGTGAGTTGGAGAGAATTAAGGGAGAGAATAGATAGGAGAATAAAGCTTCATGTCAAAGATGGAAACACAAAAAAGGTCTGACTCTGAAGTTGAGAAATCCAGAAGTAAGCATGGTGAGGTCCTGTATTGTAATGAGTGTTCAGCTCCCATGTGTGAATTAGTATCCTTTACTTCAGAAAGATATGCACTCATTTTTTGAATGTATAGTTAAAACTGGAGAATGTCTATAACTCTCCTTAACGAGGCATATGTAATAGGGTACAGGTGTCATTGTTAGCCTGTATCTTCGTCAAAATACTTTGAGTACCATGTATAGTACATGATCTTGTGACAAGTTAAACTGAGGGTATCAGTATCAGCTCATAGGTTAAATATTCAGAAAGCTAATACTAACATTTTCTCCGTGTTCTTTGATAAGTAAAATAATAGAAATACTGCCCTAGAATCTAGTCTCCTTCATTTGCTCTGAAAATATACAGATTTTCCTTAAGATTTGTTTGTGTGTACATATATACACACAAACAAATCTCCATTTGGTACAAAGACTAGATTTTGTTTTTTCAGTTGCCTTGACCTTAATCTTACTGATATTAGCTTTGAAAAGAGTCTCAAATAGCAGCATCCTGCATGAAGCCAACCAAAAATACATATGTGGGAATTTGGCAGCATTTGCTTAGTGAGTATTTATAGTCACATGATCATGATAGCACCAATAAGCACCACATACAGTTAACTACCAGGAATGGTACCAGCCTCATCTGTAGGATTTAGCAGAATTTTTAATACAAGGCACCTATATTTAGTTTCTAGGGTAAGTATGTCATAATTATCTTCACTCTAAAATTAAGGCAACAGGAAAATTTTCACTAGAGAAATACTGCTGAATTTCCAGCCATCTTACCTGGTTATTTATGTCCTGAACTTCATGATTATTTTTCTCCCAGTAATTTAACTGGCCAAATACCCATGAAGCTACCCTTGAAGGTGGTTAAGCAATGTAATGGTAGTTAATGTTTATATGAGGCATAGCACTTTACAGTTAATGAAGTGATTTCATACTCACTCACTTATTTGGTTATTTACCTAATGGAGATAGGACAAGAGGTTATTATCCCCATTTTGAGGGTAAAAGAACAGGCAGAGCCTAATGACACAAGCCATTTTCTCCTTGCACTGTACCATGTTATGTTACTATGTATGAAAAATAATCTATGGCTCTGTCCATCTGAAAGGATTAATTCCTCCTCTGGCCTTACCTAAAAGGCACGTATTTTAAAAAAAAAATTGGGACTTTCCCAGCATTCTCATAGAATCTTACATTATATGACTAACAAACAATCTTACATTATATGACTAACAAACTGATCTTGAAAGAAGCAAACATATTGTCAAATTGAAAGTTTTTATCAAAGCTTTTGTTTAAAGTTTTTGTCAAAAAAGGTGAACACAGCCACTTTTCTTTTGAGAACAAAGAATAGTATCCATAGACATTATCTTTCATGAATCCTATATTCACTAAGTTCCGATGAGTAGTTGAAGGACTTTTTTCAAATATAGAGTTTAGTAGGTATTCTGTGGTGCTCTTTAGCTTTGCAAATGCACACTTCAGTAGTATGCACTGGGCAGGTCCCAAATTCAGGTTCTCATCTTGAACCATAAAGATTGGTATTTTTAGACGAGTCATGGTGTGTGTTTGTTTGTTGCAGTTTTTGGCTGGGGCTGGGTTTGAATTCCCCATCTGGCATATGGGGCTGGCGCCATACTTCTTTGAGCCACAGGCGCCGCCCGAGTCTTGGTGTTTTTAAATAATCAATTGCTTTAGATTCCCCAGCCGTGATATATAATTCTTGTTTTATCCCAGTGAGGTGTAGAAACAAGGAATTCTGATTTCTTAGAATGATAGCCAGGTAGTTAAAATAATGTCACCATGTTTGAAATGTAGCATTAGCTTCAGTTTTGAAATACTGAGTAGAATTTAACCTGTGGAAACATCTCCAACAAGGGGCTGGTCTAAGACTGTTCCTCTGAACTATAGTGAAAAAATAGACTTCCCATAACTAGGCCCCCCAGAGAGTAAACTTGATCTACCAGACCTTTCTATCTTCACTATTTGCTGGTTACCAGATGGTCTATTCCCACTTCTTGGTGGCAAGTGCAGTTTAACAAGTTTGAAACCTTTAAGCTTTCCACTTTGAAGTGTGTAAAATTCAGGCATCTTAGCATTTGTGGGTACTTTTTCTAGGAGAATGATCAGGAAAACTAAAGGTAAAAAGGCTTTGTGGATTTATGTTCAGGCTGAGAAAAGTTATAGATAGTTCTTCAGGTTTTGGTCCTTTGTTACTATTTCTCAAGCAGGAGGAGAAAATTTAGTGAAAGCACAGAACTGAGAATCGGGGCATGAATTTTAATTCAAGGTGTGCATATACTCACCTTGTGACCTTGGCCAAGTTCCTCAGTTTGCCTGGATAAAGTTTATTTATCTGTCAGGTGGTATATTTGTACCTATGCCATCTATTTTATGTGTTTATACAAGAAATACATGAGATAATGTGAAGCTACTTTAAAAAGTAAAGTCTGAGGCCTGGCACGGTGGCTCACTCCTGTAATCCTAGCACTCTGTGAGGCTGAGGCAGGTGGAGTTCCTAAGCTCACAGATTTGAGACCAGCCTAAGCCAGAGCAAGACCACGTTTCTAAAAACTAGCTGGGTGTTGTGGAGGGCACCTGTAGTCCCAGCTACTTGGGAGGCTGAGGCAAGAGAATTACTTGAGCCCAAGAGTTTGAGGTAGCTGTGAGCTATGACACCATTACCCTCTACCGAGGGTGACAAAAGTATCTCCAAAAAACTCTCCAAATAATAATAATAAACAAAAAGTAAAGTATTGTGAACAGTGGAGAGCCACACAGTAGGAGCCTGCTATCCTGCACCTATGGTTAGCCTCACCTCTTGCAGCGTGTACTGTCAATCCGTGTCTCTGTGATCATTTATGTGGTTGTGACAGTAAAGTGTATACAATGTAAGGAATTAGCATTACTATTTAAGTTGCTTTGCATTCTTTGAAGTGGTCTTTACATTCTCAGTTCCTGACAGCTATATACATGGAGATGGGGGATTTAAGGCTTGGTTAACTTGGAGGATTTGCTTTCTTTTTCCTTTCTTTTCTCCTTTCTCTTTTCCCCTTCCCTCTTCCATCTTTAAAAATTTAAATCAATGATAAAAGACATTAAGCAGAGTGCAGAATTCTCTGTATGTCTGTGAGTGAGCAGAATCTATACAGCCAAATCAATATAGCCAAGCTAATACTGACATTCTTATAATGTCCTCCAGGTTTTGTTTTGTTTTTTTAAGACAGTCTTACTCATTTGCCCAGCTGGAGTGCAATGATATCATTGAACTAAACCCCAAACTCCTGGGCTCAAGCAATCCTCCTGCTTCAGCCTCCCTCCTAGCTGGGATTACAGGCTCATACCACCACACCTGCTAATTTCTTTCTGTTTTTATTAGTCTTGTTCTTGTCCAGACTGGTCTCAAACTCCTGACCATCAATGATCCTTCTACCTTGGCTTCCCAGAATGCTAGGATTGATTGTAGGCATGAGCCACCACACTTGGCCATCTAGAATTTTAATTGAAAATTCTCTCCCCTACTCCAATTTTTAGACTTATTAACTCTCCAGCACAATCTTCCATTATTCAGTGGCACCTGTGATTAGATAGATGTCTGCATTTGTGTTGTATCTTCTAAAGTAGAACAGGTTTCTGTCCATCTTCACTCTTTGGGCTCTTCATTGAATTACTACACAAAGGTTACTGCACTACTGAACATAGATACTTAAGAAGGAATTTCCCCATATACCAGTTGCAAAGAAAAGAACCAAGAGGGAGGCCAAAGATACTTGGGGTTTTAAAATAGTTCTTAAGAAGCTTGTGTTTGTTCATTTAGTAGATGTGTATTGAATCCCTACTTTGTGCAAGTCATGTTTGCCTTCAGGGTGTGCCAGAAACAAAGACAATTACATAAGAAATGAGGAGAAAATAGGAGCATGAAAATTTAGGCTTAAAAAGTAATATGTCAAACAATAATAGTATGCTGCACAAACAAGACTAAAGAAAATCAATTCACTGATTGTAGAAATAGATTTGATTGTGTGCCAGGAGTGGTTTCTTTGGGAAAAAAATAATTTAGTCATCATTGATTAGTGAGTGTGCATACAGTTTAATTTCTTTACACTTGTACTGTAAAGGCAAGCTTTGTATCAATGCTATTCCCTAAAAAACCCTTAAACATTGGTTTCAACTCATGAGATAGTCTCAGAAATTCCTGCTTTCCAGAACATGATAGAAACAGGCAGAATTCTCTTGGGATCTCAAAACAGAAACTTATGCTTAGGCCAGGTTGGGTGGGGAGGTGCCTAGACTCCAGGTTTCCTTTGCCCTGTAATGTAAACAAGATTCCTTCCACAAGACAAAACAGCCACATATTCCTAGTTTATAGAAACCTGGGGTGTCCAAGGAGACCTGTTCTAAGAATTTAAATGTTTTTAGATGAGTCTGCAAGGAAAACCTGCATAGGTATTATCACTTACATTCCCAGGGATTTGAGTTTGAAACATTCCTGGTCATTTCCAGCTTGAGTTCTTGGCTATTTAGAACTGCTATGTTTGTTTAAAGAACTTTAATTTTAATTTCATGTTTATGAGAAAGATGGGAGAAAGTCTTTCTCTAATACGTATTTCTATGTATCTGAAACAGGGCTTTTAAAAAAAACATGTTAAAAACAAAGTAGTCTAAAATTTAGAGTGAAAGAAGCTAGTTGGGTCACTTACTCTAATAGGTAAAAGGGATAAGTCTAGGCTTTTTACTGCATCTGGGCTTATCCAGTAGGTGTCTTGTCTAGCTTCAAACAGTAATGATGATATGATAATGGAATTTGTATGAAGCTTGGGTTTGTTGAGGCCTTTTAACTTCGTGTATTTTCCCATTTGTGTGTTGGGACTGCCTTGCAGGTGCTGCTATAGGTGAACAGAGAAGTTCCAAAGAAGTTAAGGGTTTTGGCTAAGATCATAGACAATGCAGCAAGTCAATTTGCCAGACAGCAAGAAACCCTAAGTCTAATAAATTTTCTTTACTGCCCCCCACTGTTCTCAGCTGAGTATTCATAGATACTATTGACCTGTCTATAAAGACTTGTAAAGGGAAAGGATAAGACAGAAAATAGCGATAACAGGAAAAGAGAGACAACAGAAAAATAAAAGGAAGATGTGTGTATGATAGGGCTAAGAATTTGAGTCAGTGATCCAAGAATAGACTGCTCATCTGTCTGAATAGTTTGAATATACATATACCTACCTTAAAACAATGCAAAAAGGGGAATGAATAGTTGTCATACATCAAAAACAGAATCTTAGATCTTCTGCATTTCTGACTCCACCATTTATTGTGTTGCAATCTTGAGCAAGTGACTGAAGATACCCAATTCTCAGCCTTTTCTGTAGAATTGTTACAATACTGATACATTTTCTTTTCTGTGGAATTGTCATAATACTGATAAGTTTTTCACTCAGCTAAGTGAAGATCAGTTGAAGAGCATGTGAGTGGCAAGTACTTTGTAAACTGAAGCTCAAAGTTGGCATCTTTGAAACATTCTTTAGAGTCATACTTCTCATCTCTCCTGGACACACACAGACAGGATCCTCACAGATTTGAGCAGAAGGTTATTTGTGAATCTCAGAAGGGACCCAGTAAGCAAAATGGCTCTTTGTTTTAGAATACAACTTGACTTAGACTACAGGCACTCTTTCTATCTCTAGCTTATGTCAGATTCCCTTTCAGGCTCAGGGCCTGAAAAACCAGTTGCTCACCATTCTTCGTACAAGAATTTATTTACTCTTATTAGGCTGGAAGGTCAAAGAGATTAACATATTTTTGTAGGGGCAGAGGGATCTGGCCCAGTTTACTTTTCTTTTTCCTTCTTTTTTTTCCTTCCTTTTTTTTCTTTCTATGGCCCAGTTTACTTTTAATGGAGGTTTAACAGGTGAAAAAGGCACATAACAGATGTATGATCTAGGATTAGCTTTTCTTTCTTTTTTTTTTTTTTTTTTTTTCAGTTTTTGGCCGGGGCTGGGTTTGAACCCACCACCTCCGGCATATGGGGTCCGTGCCCTACTCCTTTGAGCCCCAGGCGCTGCCCCTAGGATTAGCTTTTCAATACCTGGTGCTCTGTTTCCCCATCAGTAAAAAAAGGGATAAATGAAACAGTAAAACACCTACCAGTGCTTAGAACAAAGCCTAAATATTATCTATTTTTCTTTTTTTTTTTTTTTAAGTTGACACTGATATTTACTTTGAGAAACGTGTTTCAGAAAAAAGTGACTAATATATATGACGTTTTTCTCCAAGATGTTTTATGTTTTTGACCTCTGGTATCAGTAATATGTTTGTAACTATTCGTTTTCCTTAAGTGTAAATTTTGAAGACCACAACTCTCAAATATGTCCACTACCACTTTGGGGAATGGAGCTTCTATGCACTGCTTTGTCCACAGGCCTTGGGCATGACAGGGAAGCATATCTGGGTCTTTGGCAACTGTTTTATGTCTTTTCACATTCCATGACTTTCTCCTTTGCTCCAGATAAGTGATCAGGTCTGGTTTAGAGGCAGCAAGACCCAGGGAGATGAGCTTTCTGTAGTTCTCTAACGTCACATCCCTATACAAATTCTGTTGAGCAGGATTCAGGCACGCCCACTCCTCCAGAGATAATTCTATGATCACATCCCTGAATGTCAGCATTTCCTGAGAACCAGCCATTTCTTCTTCCTGCTTCTTTAAAATTCTCAGGTTAGATAATCTAGACACATCACAAATTCATCTTGAAAATAAGCACTTCAAAGAATCCATTAACACCCCTTCAACTGCTGCCACCACACTCATAGGCAGAGGGACCTTGAGTAAAGGAAAATCTTTGAAATTGTATTTTGGTGGCTCAGCTTCTTCCATTAGGTCAATGAATGTATAAGGTGTTAGTATATTTCCCACATGCCAAAGTATCCAGGCGTCCTCCCTATAGATCTCCTGGTACCTGCAGGTCACAGGATGACAGAGGAGGTGGTAGAGACAACAGAGCACTCCCGGAGATGAGCAGCAGCGAAGGGGACACCTTTCTTTTTTTTTAAGAGACAAAGTCTGTCTTTGTCACCCAGGTTGGAGTGCAGTGGCATGAACACAGCTCATTGTAAACTTGAACTCCTGGGCTTAAATGATTCTCCTGCCTCAACTTCCTGAATAGCTAGGACTATAGGTATGCTCCAACATGCCTGGCTAATTTTATAAGTTTTTTGTAGAGATGGGTTCTTGCTATGTTGGCCTGCTTGGTCTTGAACTCCTGTACTTAATTGATCCTCCTGCCTTGGCCTCCCAGAGTGCTGGGATTATAGGTGTACGCCACCTTGACAAGCCTCTGACCCTTTCTCATTAAAGGGCCAGATAATATTTTAGGCTATGTAGGTTTTATGGTTTCTGTTACAGCATGAAAGCAGCCGTAGACAACATAAATTAATGAAGTTTGCTATCTTTCAGTGAAACTTTGTTTGCAGAACAAGCTGTGGCACAGATTTGGCTGTGAGCTGTGGTTTTCAGACCCTTGCTAAATAGAGTACTTAACTATTTCAGTCCTTTTTCTCTATCATACAAAAATGCTGATAGTGTTTTATTAGTGTCATATGTACAGGGATGGTTTAAGTTGGACCATTAATGAAAGCGTGAGAAAGAAGGTATGTGAAATAAGGTATTGCATACTATTTTCTATGCCATAAAAACAAGTTTTAAAGAATGTTCTTTCATGCCTTTCCATCACTTTTATTATTTATACCAGTTGCTGTGCCTTTATTCTTTTCTATAGTTATAGTTATACTACTATAGTATGATCTTGCCTCTGTTTTAAAGATTTTGTTTTTAAAAAAACTTTTTTTTTTTTTTTTTTGAGACAAGAGTCTCAAGCTGTCACCCTGGGTAGAGTACTATGGCGTTACAGCTCACAGCAACCTCCAACTCCTGGGCTTAAGTGATTCTCTTGCCTCAACCTCCCAAGTAGCTGGGACTACAGGCGCCAGCCACAATGCCTAGCTATTTTTTGGTTGTAGTTGTCATTGTTGTTTGGTAGGCCTAGGCTGGTTTCAAACATGCCAGCTCTGGTGTATGTGGCTGGCACCCTAGCCACTAAACTACAGGCGCTGAGCCATGTTTTTAAATGTATTTGAAGGAAAAGTAGCTCTCCAGTGAGTTTGAGAGTATATCTTTGTGTGGTATACATGTTTAGTGTGCATTGTTCCTGGAGTGGCTTAGTGGACTGGCCTGAGGCCACCAGCTAGTAGGCACCTACATAGGTCTTTTGTTTTGCACAAACATGGGTCTTTAAATTTGTAGCACAGTGCTATTTTTCTCCTTTCTGAAATTGTTTTACCTTGGTTTTGTAATGGAGAATATAGGCTGACTTGAGGCTTGAAATACTTTTTAGCCATTGTGATTGATGATGACATATATCCTAAGGTCTGTCTGTATAAACGTGAGAACCACATTGTATGTTGTTATGTTTCATAAGTTTCAGTTCTCAAATTTAGTTTTCACCTTTCTTTGCAGTTTAGAAGAATATCTAAAATAGCAAGCACATAGTTTAAATCCTACCACCTTTCTTCCTCATCGGTTTATTCTTTTTTTTTTTTTTTTTTTTTTTTTTTTTTTTTTGAAGGGAGGGTGGGACTTTTTTGCCCCCATTAGATTGTGTTATGATAAACCCGCACAACAACCCGGGGC
>CAUYPK010150537.1:0-21872 GCA_963574355.1 Loris lydekkerianus | reverse complement strand
TGCATAAATATTAATAATTGAGATCTCATCATATTGAGTATTACCTTTAACAAATATGAAGTGTCCATCCTTATCCTTAATTATTTTGGTTGGTTTAAAGCCTATTGTGTCTGCAAACAGGATTGCAATGCCTGCTTTTTTCTGCTTTTCATTTGCCTGTAGTATGGATGACCATCTCTTCACCTTGAGTCTGTATTTGTCTTTTAATGTAAGATGCGATTCTTGGATGCAGCATATATCTGGCTTGAGTTTTTGCATCCAGTCAGCCAGCCTGTGCCTCTTTAGAGGACAATTTAAACCATTCACATTAATTGAGAATATTGATAAGCCTTTCGAGAGTCTGGTGGACATTTTTAATCCTTTTTTGACTGTGGAAGTTGGAATTTGATCAAAAATTTTTTGGGTGGGTTTACTTTTGTGGTGGAGAATTATGCTGGTCTTTATGGAGGATAGGTCTAAGAATGTCCTGGAGAGCTGGTTTAATTGTGGCAAATTTCTTCTATATGTGAGTGTCGTTGAAGTATTTAATTTTTCCGTCATAAATGAAGCTCAGTTTAGCTGGGTACAGGATTCTGGGTTGAAAGTTATTTTGTTTTCGGAGATTAAAAGTCAATGACCATCCTCTTCTAACTTGAAAGGTTTCAGCAGAGAGATCTGCAGTTATTCTAATATTCTTTCCCTGGTACGTAATGGTTTTCTTTCATCTGGCAGCGTTCAGAATTTTCTCCTTCATATTAACTTTAGTGAAATTGATTATGATGTGTCTGGGGGATGTCTTATTCAGGTTGAGGCATGCTGGAGTTCTGAAACTGTCTGCTATTTGAATTTCGGAATCCCTTGACATATCTGAAAAGTTCTCCTTCATAATCTCATGGAGAAGAGACTCTGTGCCTTGTGAAGCCACTTCATCACTTTCAGGGATCCCTATAAGACAAATATTGGTTTTCTTCAAATTATTCCAGAGCTCTCTGAGAGAGTGGTCTGTTTTTGCTCTCCATTTCTTTTTCTTTGAGGGTTTGGGAGTGTTCAAAAGCTTTGTCTTCAATGTCAGAAATCCTTTCCTCTGCTTGCTCCATTCTGTTACTGAGGGATTCTACTGTGTTTCTCAGGTCTTTGAGGGATGCAACTTCTTGTCTCAATGTGTCAAAATCTTTGGTCATTTTCTCTTTGAATCCGTTGAATTCTTGATATA
Organism: Loris lydekkerianus; assembly: GCA_963574355.1. Lineage (NCBI taxonomy): Eukaryota > Metazoa > Chordata > Mammalia > Primates > Lorisidae > Loris > Loris lydekkerianus. The sequence goes on along the minus strand of CAUYPK010150537.1, from coordinate 20,680 downwards.
ACTTTTGGAATTCTAATTCAATCTTGTTTGCTATCCAGATCCTGAATTCAATTTCTGACATCTCAGCTATTTGTTTGTGCATGTTGTCTTGTGCTGTTTCTGCCCCATTGATCCTTGGGGGAGTTGGTCTACTCTGATTATTCATATTGCTAGAGCTTTTCTGTTGATTTCACCTCATGATTGTTTTTCATCATTGCCTCTGGCTATCCTCAGAGTTGGGGAGGTGTCTCTCCAAGATTAGACCCCAGCAGGATCACTCTATTATTGCTGGATCTTTGTAGGGAGTGACCCTGTGTAGTTTCCCTGGTGCTGCTCTAGCTAGGGACCTTTGTGGAAACAGCTGCAGTGTGTGACACGCCCGGATCCAGCAACAAGGCTTGGGGTGGTGCGCATCATTTTTCAATTACCTGGCACCCAGTGAGTTTGACACAGAGAGCCGAAGGCTGCAGCAGTCTCTGGCCAGGAGAAGGGCTCTGCACAGAGGCAGGGAGGGCTCCAGAGTGCTGGCAGCTACCAGAGTCCCTGGCCAGATGTACGGGCTAGTGTGGAGGCTGGGAGGGCACAGGAGGGAGGAGGCAGGGTTGCATGGCTCCTGCAGTTTCTGGTCAGGGAATGCAAAGACCCAGTGGGTGCGGGTCACTGGTCAGGGATCGCTACACAGCTCTTATGGAAGTCTGGGCAGTGTCAAGCCCAGGAGTTTGAGGTTGCTATGAGCTGTGATGTCACGGCACTCCACCCAGGGCAACAGCCCAAGGCTCCAGTGTGCCAAAACCATCTCACTCTGCCCCTAAAGATTAAGGCTGTAAGGCAGTTCAGTTCCTGCTTTTAGGCTGCTCAGTCACTAGGTTACTTTGTCCCACCCCATTCTTGTTCTGGGACCCTGAGGGCGGAGCTTGCCAGGGCAGTTCTTTCACAATGGCTTCCTGCACCCAGCTCAGTGGCTCAGTGTTGGGCCCCAGACAATGCTCAAAGTTCTCCACAGTCCTGCTCAAGCTCTCCCCAAGGCAGTTCAACTGAGTGCCAAGTCCAAGAACACCAAAACAGTTCACAGGTAAGGCCTTTCCGGTTTATATTCTCACTGCTGCTTGTACTTACAGTTGCCGGTGTGATTAGGTCGACTGAACACACGCAACCACTTGCCAGTTTTCCACTGTTTTTGTCCTCCTCTTGGGGTCCAGAAGTCCCTTGCTGGCTCCCTGTATCCTCAAAGGGATGATTATAGGCAGATCCCTCCTGTCAGAGATGCCTAGTGTCTTATCTCCCAGACTTGCCTTGCCCAGTTGCAGGGAAGCTGTTAGTCGGCCACCATCTTTAATGTCTTCCTCCAACCTGTATCATTTATATGAACAACAAATAACAACAATTCTCTATTATTCTGATATTGGTGATATAAGAAAGTTGTAAACTGGGAGAGATAGTTGCACAATTTATAATGGATAAGTTATGGAAAGAATAAATTAGGAAAATGAGCAAAATTTTTGAGTAGTCATTTCACAGAAAATAATTAAAGAAGAAGTTCATATTTTTCCATGAGTAAGAATATGAACCAATACAAAGCAGAAAAATAAATAATAAAATCATAATGAGATAGCACTACACACTCTTCAAAACTACAAAAATTAAAACATGAATTAGAGTAAGAAGGATTCTTAATGTACTCTGGTCAGATGGGTGTGTAGAGTGGTGCAGGCAACCCCAGTACCTGTGAGGATTGTTTTCAAAATCACCCCCCAAGTCCCACCATCCATCCACATCAAAATTCACAGATGCTCAAGTCCATCAAATAAAATTATATAATATTTTCATTTATTTATCTCCCTCTTTCTATTTTAAATTATTTCTATATTACTTATAATACTCAAAACAATGTAAAAGCTGTGTGTATAGTTGTTTTACCATATTTTTATATGTATTATTTTGTTGTTGATTTCAATGACTTTTGATTCATGATTGAACAAATCTGCAGATGCAGAACCAAGAAATACAGGATATGGCTGTACAATAATTTTTTGGAAAGCAATTTTCTACACACAATCACACACAAATATACACAAATGCACACTAGGATAACAACCAGCAAGCTAAACCAACTGGTTCATGCATAGGTAACTCACCAACAGTAACTTTTTCACATTTACAACAGTAGATACATCTAATAATGCTTATCCTATCATTATTAGTAATTGCAAATATTCATCTTGGAAAATAAGCAAATCCATATGATTCCATGATAATAAATAAAATTATAGAGAAAGTAATTATGGCTATACACATCTACTTGGATGGCTCTCAGAATTCTTAGAGGATAATACCATACTTTAATACATTTTAAATTAAGAATTCTTCTTATCTTGTTTAGAGACATATACTAAAAGTTCACTTTTTAAAGGAAAATATACAAAATAAAAATTATGGAATAGTTTTCACCCCTATAGTTGAAATAAAGTAAGAGTCTAGGATCTGGGAGCACAGAGGGAGCCTCAGTGTCAGTAATAAATTCTCTGAGGTAGGTGTTGAGTTCTTGGCTTCTCATTTCATTATTTTATTGCAAAGAACATATTAACTATTATTCTACATACCAAATATTTCATTAGATACAATGAAAAATCATAGAGGTAGTGTCTAAAAAGATAATTATCTATTTAAGTATTTCTTAATTTAATTATTTATTTTTGCATTTTTATTCAAATAAATGAAGTGAAGAAACTTGTTATTTTGAGAAATCTTAATGTTTAGAAATACGGTTAATATTTCCATTTATTTATATTTTCATATAATTCAGCATTAATTTGTAAAATTTTGTATAACATACATCAATAAAGACGATCTGTTTTATCAAATTCAAGTTATCAAATAAACTTGTTTTCTAATATATTTGCTAATTGAAATTAGCTTTATAAAAAAGCTATTGGAAAGGGTGGTAGCCAGCCAAAATTCTGAATATTCTAATTGAGCTCATGTATTAGTTTTTTTGTTATTTTATTTATTTATGTATTTATTTTTAGAGATGGGGTCTCGCTATGTTGCTCAGGCCGGAGTGCAGTGGCTATTCATAGGCACACTCCCACTACTGATCAGCATGGGATTTTTTAAAATAAAAAATAAATAAATAAATAATAATATTAATCACATGTAAACCTTTAAACTATGTCATTTTATGTTCAAACGTTTTACGTGGGTTGCCCCACTTCAATCTTAGAGCTGTTTTAAGTATAATTGTTGTTCCATTTTACAGATAACAAAACTGAGGCCTAAAAGTTCACACGGATTAAGTATTAAAGCTACAACTTGACTATAGATGGTCCAATTCCAGAGCCCAAGTCCAGTATTTATTTTTATTTATTTACATCCTCAAGCCCAAATTTAAATCAAAATTGATCTCTTATGTAATGAGGGACAATGTTATCTCTCTTTTGATTCTTTATTTGGGACTTCTTGAAGAAAATATTACATATACAGTAATATACTTTTATATGTCTAATTTTTATTAGACACTTACCAATAAATTTGATTTCTATTAAATTCAATATTCTCTTTACCATATATAAAATCCTTCTGCTTCTACCAGTAAAAATATTTTATAAGAAATGAATATGGATTCGATTATATATTATATAATATTAGAAATTTTCTTTTTTTTTATTGTTGGGGATTCATTGAGAGTATAAGAAACCAGGTTACACTGATTGCATTTGTTAGGTAAAGTTCCTCTTACAATCATGTCTTGCCCCCAACAGGTGCAGCACACACCAAGGTCCCACCCCCCTCCTTCCTTCCCTCTCTCTGCTCTTCCTTTAAATTTTCTTGTCTGCTGTAATGATATATATTCTATGAATAAAATTTCTATGGAAACCTTTCTGTCATGGTGATTTTAATTTGTATTATCACTTCTGAATTTTATTTCATATTACAGACATTTTGACTTATATCCATAGGTAAAATTTACCTATATATTTACCCCTTGGTACACTTTTCCTTATTATATATCACAATTAGGTTGGCTAATTTCTTTAAGCAGGTTTGAATATCATTTTTTGTGTTTTAAATAATGGTCTGCAGAACTTATGGTTCTGGTGATACTTACATAATTTAAATTTTCAATATGTTTAGCTTAGAGTCTTAAAACAGACTTTTCACTAAAAATATTGTGGATATTTGTTACTATTTCTGTTTTTTTAAGAAGACAAAAGACTTTTTTATTGTGTACATGGAGAACGAGAGTGATTATACAATATCCCATTGATGTTCAATTATCTATCAATATTGAGAAAAAGTAAAAAGAAAAACTTGGTATTCTTTTTTGGCAATCAATATGTCTTTTAGTTTTTCTTAGGTATTCCAGTATTATTTTTATTAAAATAACTATATGTATATAAATGAGTATGTTTATATACATAAGTGTAATACATATTGGTCATGTATGTATATACTAATGTATAGATGAGTATGCTTTTTTCTGAAATTTATCTAAAATAAGATAGTCACCCTCCTGAGTTTATAAAAGTATTTTCCCCAGATGTGGGCCTTTATTGCCTCATTCATTTGGAATTTCTTTATTTTGTAAACATCTATATATTTAAGCTGAATTTCCAAGATTTTGCCTTCCTATCATTTTTATTGTCTCTTCAATTGCATTTCTCCACTTGTATTTTTATGTTTTAAGGGCTTTTCAGATATGCCTGTGAGTTTATAATTGGATTTTCTATGGTGTCATTTCCACTCCTATTCCTCCCAGTGTGGTTTTTACTCTGACAGTCACGATTTTCATTTTAATACAATCTTCCCAAGAACCTATTAACACCACCAAACAACCCTTTCTTATTTAATGGAGAGAATAAATGCCTCTTCCATTGTATAAAAATAATAGGGAAGTAACTTTTTAATGTATTCTTTTTTGTCTTACTGACATATTTTTTATAGAGTTCAAGTTAAATTTATTTTTTCTTTTCTTTATTTTGGTTTGGAAATGCTAGCTTATTATTGATTGTTTGCTACTTAAAAATTCATTTTGATAATAGAAAGAGGATCATTTTGATAACACGGAAAAAGTTTCCCGCTCCATGAGAAGCCACACTCTATTAAAACTGAAATAAGATAAATACGTCCAGAAGGACATGAATTCAAAGACTACGTGCTGATGGTTGTAAATGGTGGGTTTGGCTCTACCATCTGAAGGACTCTCTGAAAGCCCCAGACCACACTTCCCCTGCCAACTCAGATGTCTATCAAACCACGGCGACGGGCAAAGGCTGCGTCCCTTACACTAGAACGATGTCTGTCGTGATGATTAAAGTGAGGGAGGTCTGTGATGTAGAATTGAGAAGGTAATAGAAATACTATGGTCTCTAATATGCTTGGCTGACTTCTGACCTCCAGACGCTTAAGGAAATCAATTTGTGTTATCTAAAACCACTGTTTTGTGATATTTTGTTAAAGCCCCACAAATTAATACCACCAGGAAATTAATACATCCAGCTAGTGTCAGAGGAACATTTCAGTCTGATCTCAGATCCTCTGACTACACTTCTGTCTTAGCTCAATGAGTTGGAATATTCTTAGGTGACATGGTGTCCAAATGAAGTCCTTCAAAATATGTTCATAAAATCAACAAAATTTGACCTTCGCAACAGCCAGTGAAAATTCCTAACCCATGACACTGCATCACATTATTGCATGAAAATTGAAATATTGCTCCTTAATAGGTATCTAGACAGTAGACATTTACTTCCACATTGCAGCTTTTCTACCAACATTTGAATATATATAAATGTGTGATGGTGATCCTGTGATCACGTACTATCTCTTTACATGGTCTGAGATAACCCCTAAAGTCACCTAGTAACAGTTCAGAATCATATACTTATTGAAAGAAATACAAGGAAGCAAGGAGCGACTTATTTAGGAAGACTACCTCTGGCTTGTTAGCACAATGTCTATCATTTATTACAGATGAAAACAAAATTTGCTCAATAAAAAAAAAAAAACTTTCCAAATTATCTTAGAAAAGTTTGCATGATAAATCTGCTTCATTTCTGTTGTCACATAAATTCTTTTATTTCACATATAAAAGAAGAGCATGCTGTTATAATTACATCCATTATTATAAATTTGAAAGGTCCAACTTTTCTTATATGTCATTTGGAGCTAATAAAAAATAATGCACTCTCACTTGAATTAGTACTAAGGCATTCACCATAAGTGGGTATTAACTTAAATCTTATATATACCAATTTTCATTAAATAACCTTGGAGCTGCTCCTTAAAATTTATTGTCCTGGGAGTTAGGAATTATAACTTTTTCTGCTGTGCTTTATGTTCACCATAAAGACTAAATTTAGAGTTAGAAGAAATGCAATAAATAGCTATAAATAATTTTTCAGTATGCAAATTGACAGAAATTTTGAAATGCACAGTTAATTCGTATGAAAGTAAATTTGAACTGAAGAGAAGCACTGCACAGTCGTGCCTCTGTCTGAACGCCTCGATTACCCTGGTTAGAAGACAACTGCAGAGGTCCTCAAACTTTTTAAACAGGGGACCAGTTCTTTGTCCCTCAGACCATTGGAGGGCCGGACTATAGTTTTAAAAAAATATATGAACAAATTTCTATGCCCACTGCACATATCTTATTTTGAAGTAAAAAAAAACAAAACGGGAACAAATACAATCACACCGCCTCGTGTGGAGTTTGAGGAGCCCTGAGGAGTGTTTCTTCCTGTAGTCTCTTCAGTTGCTTCCCTGGGTCATGAATGAATGCCTAACTTTACATGATTGCACATAAATGATGACAGTTGTACTCAGACATTCAAATGAGTAAAGAAATTTAGTGAGGGACAACAGAAGGTCCACCATAGCTAGGGAGCCTGCAGAACTATTCCTTGGGTAAATGCAACCTTAGAGATCCCAGAGGCCTTCATAGGATGAATTCCTCTTTTATTTCTGCCAGGAGTCTTCAGGCCTCCCAAACGCTATGCATAATGTAAATGCATAACTCAAATTTGTGGTTTTAAATTCTCACATGAAAATCTTTTCATTTATTTGTGTTTTACTGCCTAGACTTCAGTAAGAAACTATACCATTACCTGTCATTTCTTTGTGAGTTTTTTTTTTTTTTTTTGGTGGGAGGGAAATACACCCTAAAGTTACAGTACTTTAGATAAAGGTACAGCATTTCATGGTGCCTCTACCTTAAAGCAGGGACCTCAATTCTAATTTCCTCCTTCACATTTTTTTTTCATGGGCCAAATCACTAGTTTTTCCTGGGCGATGCCTGTGTAACCTCAGGATAATTTTAACTTAGTATATACAATTACCATCAGGACAATGAAAATTTTAAATTAGAGCATTAAAGTTAAATAACACTCATTTTAAATTACCTGTAATTTTTGGTATCTGCCAATTTGTACTTTACCTCCTGTTTAATCAAAGCCTAAAAGTGCAGTGTGTTTATTCAGTATTTTCATTTCTTTCTCTTTTTTCTTTTCTTTTTTTTTTTTTTTTTTTTGAGTTCCTAGTCCACCATAGTGATTTGGTTTTGTCCATTGGTGCTACCAAATTTTTAACTACACCTTGTGATTAATCACTGTAATATAGGACCATCATAATTTAGTCTGGTGAAAGCAGTAGTCCTTGATTTTCGTTAAAAGTACTAAAAATATTTACTCGTTAAGACTACCTTTTATAATCAGTATGCCACCCATTAGACAGTATCAATTGAGACTTTGTTACCCTTATGACTAATCCATTACAAACACTTGTCAATCTTAAAAACACAATTCCCATAAAAGTGCAGTTACACCAAGTATTTATTGGTATTGTTCATTAAAATTATTTACTCAGTATCATTAGAACACTTCATACCAATTTTCTTATGAAATTTTTTTCACTGTTTGCAATTTCTCAGGCTTTTATTTTATTCTGTTTTCAGTCCTATTTACCTAATTTCTTCCGTTTTGTTCCCTGAAACACAAAGTCCCATAGAATACTGAATTAATCATGCCTCCCTGCCTCGTCCAGCACACCTGCTGTCATCTTCCACAGGGACAGACCAGTCCCTCTCTAAGGAACCTCTCTTGTTTAATCTGGCAGAGATTTCAGTCAAAAGGTTATGATTTCCTCACCAAAGAGGCAGTCAGGTGACCAAGGCTGAACATATCTTGTTCTCAGCCAGTTATTTTTCCAATGCCAATTTTTGGTTGAAGAAGATCGTTTCATTCTTTTCACAAGTAACCTGTAATCTTGGGGTTACTGAGAGCATCTTCATACTTACACAAGGCCTGCCAGAAATTAAGCCTGTAGAGTTTAGTTGGAGCTGAAGAGATAGATTTCTGATATTATGGCCTATGTACATTAACCCTGACCCACAATGTATATTTAACATACACGGGCAAGAAAAAAAAAAATGCACTTTTTTATTTAAGTTAATGACATTCCTTTTTCCTCTTTTTCTAAGGTGTGTTGAAAGAAGTCATGACTAAAATATTTTAGACTCATTCCTCTGTGGCCTATATTCACAATTTCAATTAATAACTATCAAATTTATACCTGTATCCTAAAACTCCACTCTGGAGTCCCTCAATGGATAGCCAATAGCAAAGTTATATTGTGATTGGTCCTTATCATTGTACCTCAAATCCAACATTTTTATGACAAGAACGATTACCTTGCCTTCCCCTTTCCTTCTCTTCCAACCCTGCCCCCTCCCCCCCCATCACCTTGCTCCTATTTTCCAGGGGTCACTCGCTCACTGAGTGGTATCCTATCCATGTGTGTAAACCTGGCATCCCTTTAGCATTGAATAGCAATATCATAGAATTTACCATGTCTTATCATACTTATTATTGTATAAGATACTATTTTATTAGTTTTCAGTACATATTTCTTTGAACTAAATTTTTTTTTTAATGACTAATTTTTTTATTATAGATAAAAATATGCACCATAGATGTGGCCCAACAGTGTATGATTTTTTCAGATTTTCCAGATCATTTAGTGTTACTGCATGCTGCTTGAAATTATTTAAGATGAAATTTTTATAGCACTGAAATATTGACAATATGTACAAGCCAAGTTAGTGGCTGGTTTTGTTAATACAATCTCTTTTTTTAGAGAAGTTTCAGGTTTATAGAAAAATTAAACAGAAAGTACAAAGTCCCTGTTGGCCTTACTGCCAGCCACAGTTTCTCTTCTTAGGAACTCCTTGCAATGTTGTACATTTGTTACAATTGATGACACGAGGGTTTTGCACAATTGACTAAATTTCAGAAAAAAAGTATGCATGATGACTCATTAACTTCCATAAAAGCTTATAAAATTTCATAATGTTTCCAACAATGTGATATGAAACATTAATTTTTTTTTTCTATTCCAGTCTTCATAAATGTTAAAAATTGATTTATTCAGTTGGTTTTTATCTTTTTAGCTTTTATAAGTCAAGATACGTATTGAGAGTAGATTGCCTCAGATACTGAGAAAGTTTTGAAACATTACTAGATTAATTACATCTTCACAATCAATATTTAGTAGCGGCATTCCAGGGTCAGTAAAACATCAATTTTTGCCGTTGGGAAATCTGGTAAAGTTTTTGAAGGCAATTTTTCCACACTTTGTATTGACTTGTTTAAACTACAAATGTTGTTTTCTCTAGAAAAAAGTAGGTTTGTTTAATATGTTTGGAAATGCATTCCTATTTTTTTCATACCTGAAAATTTCTAAGACTGGAATTTGTTCAAAATAATAATAATTGTAATTTCCAAAATAATAATACAAAGATACTGAAAGTGATTTTTTTTTTATTAGAAAAAAGTAGTGGAAAGAGCAATCTGGAATATATAATTCAATGATAAATTATATTCTCTTCATTTTCCCATGTATAAATATGCATTTCTCCTCCAGTATGTTATAAAGTCTTTGAGAAATTGTAGCTCATATCTTTTACCTTTTCTTTAAATACATATAACTTGGTTTACACATGGAGTATGTAGCATATATTTAATTACATTTAGTATAATTATGGAATTATGAAATTTTTCCTCTCACATGTAAAAAAAAATGCTACAATACTTCAGTGACATCTTTATTACTAGCATCATAAATTTCTATGTAATTCTTTGAAATAAATTTTATCTTCACCATTCAAAGTACATGAAAATATTAAAAATAAAATACAAAAATATTGCAACATGAATTTACCAGATTTTTTCCTTAAGGTATGGGTTACATTCCAGCCTATGAATCCAAAATACCATTGTTAAAATGGAAATCAGTATTGTTTAGTGTCCTGATCAATAACAGGGTATTCAGATATGGTGCTAATATCATTACTAACACTTACAGTGAAATTGCCATGTGTAGACACAGGCCTAAGTGTGTTACCTGAGTTATCTCAAGCAGTTCTCCTAAAAGCTCTTAAAGATAAATTTACCGTCCCTAGCTTGTAAATGAGAAAATTGAGGATTACATATTTTAAATAAGTTGTCAACTCTTCTTTGAGAATAAAATACATAGCCTTTAATTAATAAGAAGAGATATTTTAACTGAATCTTCCCGTTCTCCATTAGGACTTTCTGATTTTACCGCTGTTTCTTGCATCTTCTGTCAGTAACCCTTTCTCTGTCCCAGTCCACCTGCCCTCCCTCCCACTCATGTCATCACCTCTTCTCTGCTCCTCTCACGGTGTCCTAATGACTCTTCAGCACCTGCTTTCAGGCCCTTGTCACCTCTCTGTCTTTGTAGTCTTGGAAATTGCAAATCTCAGTTAAACTAACTCTTCTGCTAATCTACACCTATCCCTGGAAACCTGAACGTGACAGTAGAAAAACACAACGGTATTGTCAGGGCTCTCTTTAAATTAATGGTCGCTGAACTGAAGCATGGTCTCAGTGATGCCAGGTCATCTTGCTTCAGTTTATTGATCCCTTGACTCCCATATACTACTAAAAGTAAATGTTAAACCTTATCACCTCATAAGAGCCCCAAATCTCACCCGCATTGTTGTTTTCACTAATTATCCTCTATTTTTACTGAAAGATTAGGAGGCAGTAGAAGAGAATTTTGATGCAATGCTACTGACTTAGTACCCCTGTACCTGAAACTAAGCCCAGTTACCCTCCCTTTCCTCCTGTTACCAACCACAATGTGCTGGGCACCTAGCTCAGACCCGTTCCTCCACTCCCGCCCATCAGTCTGTCCTCCCTGCTCAGGAGCCTGCTGCACACGTCTAGCAGAACTCTTCTTTCTGGTCTACTTCTCTTTCCCTTATCCCCATTTCCCCCCTCCCCCCCCCCCCCCCCCGTCTACTAGATCTTTCCTAATAGTATCTAAACTTAAGGTTTAATTTTTCAACCTTTTGCCCAAAACTCTCACATGTCCTCATTTCCTCTCTGATGTGACCCCACATTTCTATTTCCTTTGTCTCAAAATCCTCAATAGAGTCTGCTGTACTTTATGTTTCCAATGCCTCTCCTGAAATTCTGGATCAAGGCTATTCTAAAACGATAGCTCTGAAAGGTTTTTCTGCAACTATTCTTATGAAATTCCTTTGTAAAGCATCAGTGGCCTTCACATTGCCGAACATTCTTTCTTTACTTCAGTTGACAGAAAATTTAACATAGTTGATCACTTGTTCTTCTTTGATAGGTTTTCATTTTTCCATTTGGCCTCTAACCCATCTATTGCACTGCCTTCTTCCTCCAAGGCTCCTTTGCTGGTAACTTCTTCATTTCTATGACCACTTAATATTCAAGGGCACCAAAGCTCAATAATTGAAAATCATAGATTAATCATGGGAATCTGATCTCTTGGTGACCTCGTAAAATTGCATTGCTTTAAAGTCATATCTGAGCCATGTCCCTAGAATTTATATCATAAGTCAAGAACTATTCCTTGAACTTTCTATTTAGGTTTCTAATACAGAGGGTGCCAAAAAAATTATACACATTTTAAAAAAAGAAAAAAAAATATTAGCTGTGGATTTGTCATAGATAGCTTTGATTAATTTAAGAAATGTGCCACCCATGCCTATGTTCTTCAGGGTCTTCACTGTTCTAATTGGAAAAGGATGCTGGATTTTATTGGATGCTTTTTCTGCATCTATTGAGAGCATCATATGGTCTTTGTGTTTGCTTCTGTTGATATGATTATGTTTATAGAATTTCAAGTGTTAAAACAGCCTTGCATCCCTGGAATGAAACCTACTTGATCATGATCTATGACTTTTTTGATGAGAAACTGTAGTCTACTGGCTGGGATTTTGTTGAGAATTTTTGCATGCGTATTCATTAGTGAAATTGGTCTGAAGTTCTCTTTTTTAGTTGGGTCTTTTCCTGGTTTTGGTATCAGGGTAATGTTTGCTTTGTAGAACATGTTGGGGAAGATCCTTTTTGAAAGTGTAATGCCTACTATTTATTAGGTACTCAAAATTATTTGCTGAATGCATATATGAGTCAGATTAAAATTAATTAGTCATAATATTTTATTTCAAAATCAGACAGAAATTAAATCCCTGTTTAATTAGTTGATACATTTATAAAAGGACAAACATTGGTAAAAGCACATAATACATTTGTATATTCTTCAGCTAAATATTTGTGATTATGTTGATTTGGAAATCTTCCTTTGAATAGGGGCATAAAATATAATATAAAATATTTGTAAAAGTCTTGATTATTCGACAGTGGACTCGGTATACTACATGTGGCTTTTGGCACATACCCGCTCAATAAATATTTCAGTAAAGGAAGGAGTCATTATTTAAATGCAAACATTTTTGGAAAACAATGATGTACTTACTAACTCTTGGTAGGAGACCTATACTCTTGTAAAATTAAGATACAGTGTTTTAAAAGCAGGCATTTCTGGAAGCATGCATACAGATAAGTGAAAGATAAGGTAGATAGATAACCCATTAGATCGTGACAATTGGAAATTTTACTAAGACAATTAAAGACCTGTATGATGTTGCCACAGACCACACACATTAAATGCTTCCTGTGTCATCGGCATCCCCTATAGCAGCAGGTGTTACTACTGGAGGTTGTACTACATCTACATCTCTGTAGATGTAGAGGAGCAGGGGTTCGTCCATATAGTCAATGCAATTTGGAAATTGGAGGGAGAAATGTGGCAAATTGAGAGCAATAAAATAATTTACCATTTTAACACTGAGTATGGCCATACCTGTATACTCAGGCAAACTATTAGACTAGAAATAGATCTTCATTAATAGAAATGCGTAATCATAATCAAATTCATATTAGATAGTTAAAAAAAAATACGACTTTTTTTCCTCAGGCATTTAGAAAATTTTATTATCAATAATTGTTTTTTGTAGACCCACAATGAATGCTAAACACTTACTCAAAAATATAAACAGTAAACATGTGCTTCTGAGTGCTAACGCTGGATGAGGTCATCACCTGCAAACAGTCTTTCAGTCTAAAATTTATGTTATTTTGCTGCTCTTGTATGCTCTGGAGAAATTTTGATTTTTCCAATATTGTGCAGTAGGATTAAGATGAATAACTTTAGTGGAAAATAAACTACTTGTGGAAATGTGGCAATTCATGCTGGGTGAAATTATTGTTTTTAATTGATTGCCTTTGTTTTCTAGTACACAGAATTGCCAGTTCTCTTTGCTTTACAGAAATAGCTTTTATATCTCTGTTTGAAGGCTGCAGTGTTTGAATTATTTTCTAATTATTTTTGAGGTATTTATTCTAAAAGTTGATGAAGTTTTATTTACTTGAAAAAAGTGTTTAAATTATTTTCTTCCTTTTCCCTTCTAGCCTCTCCTCTCCCCTTTCTGTGAAGCTTCATGAGGAGTGCTCTGACAGTTACTCAACTATCACAGACATTTTCCAAGTAGCTGCCATTGTTTGACTTGACTCCAAACAATATAGTTTTTATAAAATGCAAATGAACGACTTGCTGTGATTTGTAAGAGAAAAGGTGCTGGATAACTCTATATGCTCACAGATACATCTGATTGTCATGTCTTCTTTACAATTGAACTCAGGAATGAAAATCTACCTAGTATAGAAAAAGAGTTCTGTATGCAGAAAAGAATGTTCAGTGGTTAACTACTCGTTTGTTACATTCATACTAAATTAAATTCATTTATATTTGCAATACTCAAATTGTCACAACAGTGATCACTTCAAAAAACTCAAATTATCATATGATAATTGATTATAAATAAAATAAATTGCAATGGCCCCATAGGGGAAAATATATGTTGTTATAGACAATAACGAGATTGGTTTGAGGTTGCTGCGAACTATGATACCATGCACCCTACCCAAGGTGATGAAATGAGATTCCGTTTCAAAAATAACAATAAAATAAAATGAATAACATTGCACTCTAACATATAATCTAGCAATATTTAACAATTCTTGTGAGAATCTGCTCAGTTATTATCATTGTGTACTAAATACCATGAAAGAGCTTATAAATCCTGGTTATGTATGTGTGCATATATATTTTTATTGTTTTGAGATGGAGTCGCACTCTGTTGCCCTGGGTACAGTGCTGTGGTGTCACAGCTCACAGCTACCTCAGACTCTTGGGCTCAAGTGATGCTCTTGCCTCAGCCTCTCAAGTAGCTGGGACTAGAAGTGCCTGCCACAATGCCCAGGTACTTTTTCTTTTAGTAGAGACAAAGTCTTACTCTAGCAGGGGTCCTCAAACTGCGGCCCGCGGGCCACATGAGGTTGTGTGAATTGTATTTGTTCCCGTTTTGTTTTTTTACTTCAAAATAAGATATGTGCAGTGTGCAGAGGAATTTGTTCATAGTTATTTTATTAAACTATAGTCCGGCCCTCTAACAGTCTGAGGGACAGTGAACTTGTCCCCTGTTTAAAAAGTTTGAGGTCCCCTATATGCTGGTCTTGAACTCCTTGAGCTCAAATGGTCCACCTGCCTTGGCCCCCCAAAGTGAGTCACCAGCCTAGCCCCTGATTATATTTTCTAAGAGTTCTATCTTAATACAAAAAATGAAAATCATTGGAGAATGTGATTTCTTAAATAAGAGAGACACATAACAAATAATTTCATAATTATTTCTTTTATATTGATATTACATCCATCAAAAAATTATTTCCCACAGAATTTATTTAATACCTTTAATTTCAGTAGATTTACCTTGCAAGTTTAACACATCGATTTCCACTTAACTTAAAACTAGTTCCAATATCTTAAGCCCTCATATACTGGTATAAATAATATTTTTGAGTGGATCAAAAATAAATGTACAGTGGGTATCCCTAAAATGTATATACATTTTATGAAAGAAAAAACACAGTATTAAAATTGTAATACTCAAGTGACGTTTGACTTCTGCAGTTACAAGAGGTGCTCAAATGTGACTTGTACTCACTTTTGTAATCAGTGTAACTGAGTATTGTATATTCTTAAAATATGTATGCATTTCTTGTTACCTGTGTATTAAATTAAAAAAAAATGGAAGTCTAATATTTGGCAGAATAGAATAAGGGATAGTGACTCTCACTAATTAGGCATAGAGTATATAACTCAGCATCATACTTTAATATTTCTACTTTTTTTCTCCTCCATATTGTCATTGAGATCAAGGACCACAAAAAATATCGATACCCTAGTTAAACTGAGATATTTCTGTTCCTAGTGTATTTGCCCTAACCAGAAAATTTAACTTATCTTCTTTACATTTACAATGAGGGGATCTATTTGAATCTCCCATGAGAATGGACTCAGGTCAATTTGAAGCTACATATTACCTTCCTCTTCTTGTTGCTTACTATAGCTACTTTTTATTTTTTATTTTATTTTATCTTATTTTATTTATTTATTTTTTTTCTTTCAGGTTTTGTCCGGGGCCGGGTTTGAACCCGCCACCTCTAGTATATGGGGCTGGCGCCCTACCCCTTTGAGCCATAGGCGCTGCCCCACTATAGCTACTTTTTAGACTATCTCTATTCATTAGAACCTAATGTGAGTCACAAACACAAACCACATATGCAATTTTAAGTTTTTAGAGGGTTAGTTAAGAAAGTAAAATAGGCCAGGTATGGTGACTCACACCTATACTCAGAGCACTTGGGAGGCTGAGGCAGGAGGTTCTCTTGAGTCCAGGAGTTCCAGAACAGCCTGAGCAAGAGGGAGACATCATCTCTACAAGAAATAGAAAAATAAGCCAGTTGTGGTGGCATATGCTTGTAGTCCCAGGAGGCTGATGCAGGAGAGTTGTTTGATTCCAAGGGTTTGAGGTTACAATGAGTTGAAATTATGCCACTGCACTCTAGCATAAGCAACAGAGCAAGACTCTGTCTATAAAGAAGTAAACAAATATTTAAATAAATGTATGTAAAATAATGCAGATAAGGATAATTTCAATAAATAATTTTATTTAACCCAGTCTATCTAAATTACCATTTCAACGTGAAATAAACATAAAGTAGTTATTTTACAAACTTTGTTAATACCATGGTATATTTTAAAATAACAGTATGTCTTACTTAATGCAGACTTCCCACACTTCCAGTACATCACAGCCACATGTAGTGGCTACCATATTAGAAAGTGGAAATCTCAACTCTTACTTCCTGCTTTCATAATTGCGTTCTCTATTTCCTAAATAAACTTGAAATTCAAAGAAATAACTGAGCACATGCATTTTCACGACTAAAATATTTATTACCATTTTAGTGAGTTAAGTTTAAACAAATTTACAACAAGTTGAAATAAAGCAAACATCTAGGTAGAAGGCTAATTTATCTTGACAATCTTTCTAAACATATAGAAGTTATTTGTGTAGAATAAATATATGCTATTTAAACTCAAATAGTGAATCTAATCCTCAGTATGAAAACTTATATGTGATTATTTAAACATAACCTTTTTAATGAATTGTGAGGATAACTCCCATCAGGTATGTTTTAGTACAACATGAAATGTGATAAAATATAAAGTGCATAGTTCAAAGTGGCATTAGTCTACTCACTTTTACCTTCTGATTTTTCCTGCTAGTAAGAGACTAAAGTATATTATAAGTCTCATTTATACAAGATAGTGGACTAGAGATGTCAGTTGCCAGATTGTCTCAGAAAGACGAAAAAGTTTTAAATGAAAAAGAAAAAAAAAAAGTGATGTAATTATGAGGAAAAGGTGCCAGAATCTACAAGTGATTCCATGGGGAGAAGTTATATTAGTTCATCTACTGGTTTCTTATTAATATTAAATACACTGGGTACTTGCTTTCCCATTCTTGTGATACTTTACTACATAAAATATTCTCTAACTCTATCCAGGTTAATACAAAAGATGTAAAGTTTCCATCTTTTAATTGCTGACTAGTAATCCCTGGTGTACATGGACCACAGTTTATTAATCCATTCAGGGGTTGATGGGTTCTTGGGTTGATCTTACATCTGAGCAATTGTAAATTGCTGCAATAAACAATCTCTTGAAAATATCCTTATGATAAAATGATTTTTTTTTCCTCTGGGTGGGATTGTGGGAACAAATGGAAAGTCTATTTTGGGTTCTTTGAGAGTTCTCCATTCTTTTCAAAGAAGCTGTATTAGTTTGCAGTCCCACCGATGAGATGTGGAATCATTTCAAAACAATCTAAATATTTTAATCTGAAGAGAGAAGTGATTTTAAACTTGATAGAAATATATCCTTGCATATATAAATAAATGGAAAATATTACAATGAGAAGGAAAAGATGTTCAGGAGCATTTAGGGGCATTCACACACAGAGATTATATACACACATGGATGTTAATTTTCTGTAAGCTACATGTTTTCCTTTAGGAAACAGAGGGCAGTAGCTTATTCTTTTAGAATAGATACAACAAAATAGAAATACGAGAAAAATATTGAGAGTCAGTTTGAATCAGATTCAGTGAGCTTATCTTATAATGCCTTGTATTAATAAAGGTATTAAATATAATTTTTTAAATCTCTTTTCAAAGTAGTTTTCTTGAGTAAATTTAAATCCTTCGCTTTCGTCTGACTAAAATCAGGGCAATAGTTTTTTAAATTATTTATAATAAGATTATGTATATGAATGTGACCTTTTTAAATTAATTTTGAAACCTTATTTTATTCAGTTTTCGTTTCTATGGTATACCTGCCTTTTTATCTTACAGCATGAAGAAAATTGATAATGAGTTTGAAAATTTTGTCTAGGAAAGTTATGAATGGCTTTTTTTTTTTTTTTTTTTTGCAGTTTTTATACAGGCCAGGGTTTGAAACCGCCACCTCTGGCATATGGGGCTGGCGCCCTACCCCTTTGAGTCACAGGCGCCACCCAAATAGCTCTATTTTTAAATCTTGTAAAATCTTCCTCGACTCAAAAAGAAAATGTGATTCAAAAGTATAAATATTGACGTCATCTATTTCCACCAGCCATTGTGGCTTTTTAAGTTATTTTTATTACACACAGACATAAAATCAGAAAAAAAGAAAATAACATTCCTGGTTTCACTGAGCGTGGGACACAATTGCAGGAGAGACTTTACCTACCAGCCGCAATCAGTGTGACCTAATTCTTTGTACCCTCAATGAATTTCAAACAAAAAAAAAAAAAAAAAAAAAATACATAAATAAAATAAAATACAAAATAAACCAAGAGATTTTGCAATTTAAAAAAATAACATTACATTTGAGGTCAGAACTCTTGCTATAGTCTCTTCCTAGTATACTTAATCCCAAGCACTCAAATAAATTAATTATTTCCCTCATGGAAATTATAGCATAGCAAATTTAGAGAAGCAAAAATAACTGCAAGAAATTAATACTTAAATAGATAATTTATCAAAATGTACTTGTTAAGGAAGAAAATTAATCTTTAAATAGGATGATCGGAAGCACTTTGAGGACATGCTGTTTGCACTGAGGTTTGAGAATAATTCGGGAACAAGGAAGCACATGGCAGAAGTCCAGAGATAATTGCAATGGGGCAGGGTATAAATTGGTAAAAGCAGCCTGACTATACTTTTGGTTTGTATTTGTTTATTTCTTATAAAGTTAATTAAAATGAACTTGAAAATAACAGATTTTTATTGTTTTATTTTTTATTTTATTATTTTTTGCAGTTTTTGGCTAGGGCCTGGTTTATAGGGCCATCACTCTCCTCCTTGAGCCACAGGCACCACCCCATAAATATCATATTTTTAATACTTCAACTTGCAAATTTAGATGAATAGTAGGATATGTTAGATCTAGGTAAATAAAAAAAAATGTCTACAGACTCAAAATCTTTATAACTCTTAGACCTAAATGACAAGTCCAGCAAACCTATGTGGTTTACCGTGTCTGTAACGTGGACTTGTCATTACATGTATTCCAAGGCAGTCACGGTAAGTGCATGTCTTAAGAACGAACGTCTAAATTTTTCCAGCTATTTAAATAAATAGATTTGTGCTCCACGAGGAAGCTCTCTGTAAAACTTTATATGAATAGACATATCTAGGATCTCATTTTTAAAAATAGTTGCAAAGGTGTAACATTCCAAATCCATGACACATTTATAAGACGTTTGAACAGGGTCTCAGAGATGGGAGGAAAAGCTTTATTCTGAGTGACCTTGTAGCTCACATGGACCCTTGCATTATATGTGTGTATGTAATGTATTAGGTTTTAATGTAAATAAATGCAAATTCTCACATTTTTATTACAGTTTAAGAGAAAAATAAACTACATTTTACATTTAAATTTTAATTAAACAATGAAAGAGTTACTGATGAATCAGTGGAAAACACTAGGGGTTCCCTGGCTCACAGTTTGAAAATCTGTTGGTGTGTGTTAATTCAGCTCTCAAAATACTTTGATTTTAAAAGCCATAAAATTCAACTCATAGATTTTTTTTTTCACTTTAGTTCCACTAATATGTTGGAAACTAAAGCCCAATTAATAACCTATCACAAAATATTTGGGAATAAATCAACCATAAGTTCATTTTGTCATTATTTATATAAATGTTTTAAGTGTCTCAAAATCATATAATTGCGAGTTGTTTGATTCTCACAAGAAGAACAAGTGTTCGGTAAGCTCATAGAGTTTTGAGGTTTATATTTAAAATATAAAATTGCAGCATCTAAGATTGAACTTGGAAACTCTTTAGCGTGTAACCTACTGTCCTTAAAATAGTAATAGTGTCAAAATTATAAAATGAGGGTTTTTAAAAATTATTATCCCTCTCTGAATGTCTGGGGATGTCTTTCTGTTATTCTTTCAGAACTCCGTGAAGAGTCCCTGAAGTAGCAGATGTACCTAAGGGAACTTCAGACCTTTTTAAAGAATTGTGTCTGCAGGTTTGAGGAGGATGTGGTGATGCGCGTGACATTTGCCCCTGATTATTCACGAATCCCTTCCCATCACCCACTGGAGCAAGCTGAGCAGTCTTTACAGAACCGGCTCACTAAAACTTCAAAAATGCATATACCATGTTGAACAGGTGTTTACTACTAGTGACCTCAGGAACTGGATTCTTAACATCCGGCATATTAAAGATTGTATAGAACATATAATGGTGTAAAAATGCATTTGCTTCAAAAAACTTCAGTGTGTATATTTATATAAATACATTTAAGTGAAAAAAAAAAAAAAAAAAAAAAAAAGATTGACTAGAGGAAGCCGGCCACCACGCGCCTACCAAGGGGAAAATGGAAAGGTATTGCAATTTCCCCCGGCCCCC